>JAVJIF010020325.1:0-78099 GCA_038442645.1 Agave tequilana | reverse complement strand
CTCAAAAAAACTTGAAGGAAATACACTAAAAACATTGCATTAATAGCCCCTTGATAAGGATATTTAGCATCTGCCCAATGGAAACAAAGGCAAAAGCTTCTTTGATATTAGCCTGTCCGGTTTATGTCCAGATCAGTTTCAATGTGCCTGTACCGTATCATCCTGGACTGGATGCTAGTGACATTGATAGGTGCATGCCACTCAATGCAGACTTGAGTCCCAATCAAGACTATTTTCGCCATGGCAGCTCTGATAGCATTTTTCCATTGATCAATTACTTGGTCTCAGAACTAGAAGTGACCAAGGCATGCTTATTAGTTCTCCATTCACTAAATTTACTCCAATTAGTATCTGACTGCCATTCAACTCATGTCCTCATGGTTTACAAATAGAGTAATGATAGTTAGGCGAATGGTTTGCACACCAGTGCTCTCTGATTGGTGGATGAAGAATAGAAAAAAGAGAAAGTGATCACATCCCCATAGCCATGCGCTATCCACCAATAAGAGGCACGTAACTTGGTCTGCAATTGTTTGAATATCACTACACAAATACCAAACACTTGCTTACACAAATCTTTTAGTACCTGGCAATCCTCATAAGCCATAACAAATCCATATTTTAAGTTCTAGGATAATTGTACTGGCCAATAGAACCTTGTAATGTTGACAATGTCAATCAACAATACGTAAATATTCAAGCTTCCTCACTAACTTTTGGTATTTACAAACGTCTCAAAAGCTTAAGTCGTAGACATGTGACCTTTTCTTTGAAGAAATAGGGTTCTCGCTGAGAACCATGCTTCTCAATTGTGTGTGTGTTTCTCAAACCCACGTCGAAGGAGGCTGCTTAAACCCATATATACCTCTCAAATTGCACATGTTTTTATTTTTCCATCTGGCACCTGCATTCTTATAAGTTTATTCTTCAGTGACACCAATTTTCTTTCTATCACCCCCACAACCAATTTCTTTCCTTGAACAAAGTAGCTTGTTCCACGACACAATACCCCAAACATTGCCATTATGTGAATAAATGTTGGTATATGATGTCCTTTAAAGTCTTGATAGGCTCCTGGTGGATCATCACATGATTGAGCTCATATAAAGCATAAGAATCTAAGGCTGAATAAGAAATCTATGGAAGGACGAGATTCCTTTCAGGTTATGTCCTTTTTCACCAGAAAAAGAAATTCAGGTTATGTCCTTTGTTCACCAGAAAAAGGAAAAGAATAAGAAAAAATAGTTGCAAGAAATTCTAAAATATAAATTGGTGCTCCTATGTCTCTTTTTAAGATAGTTATTTATTTTCTTAGCAAAATTAGAATGCTTGGAATAAAATTATACCTGCAGACTTCTTTCAATGTTGAGCTGTATCAGACATTTTTTTATGATGGTGTTTATGGTACCCTTTTCAGAGCATTATATGTATCTGACATAGCAAGCAAGACCAAAAAAAATGAGATTTAACTAGTTCTCTTACTATTCACGTTCTCATTTAATCTCACTGTGTCATGGTAATTGCATTAATGTACTTAATGTTTTTCTTTCTGGTGGAGGCAACAGGCACCTCTGATGAAGTCACCAAAGGTTCTTGGGAAGCCAGGGTTTCAGTTAGAGGCAGTGCACCTGTCTCTGCTAGTCCGTCTCAACGGATGCTGTAGACTCTGAACCTGTTCTCGAAATAGGGTACATACTACATAGCTTCCTTTTTGACAAATTTACCACACAAGCGTTGAGGTCATTCATCATTTGGATTACATTTGATGATTTTATTTGTATCTCCCAACTTTTTTCTCCCTAACTTAAGTAACATAATACATTCTCAGCCTATTCTAACAAAATAACTTTAAATAGGTTTCGTCACCTTACTTCTAGTGAAGAAGCTAATCCAAGGAACACTCCTGCGGGGAACAATTTCATGTAGAGCTGGGCTCTTTGAAGGGTCAGTTATTATTGGCACTATTTGATAAGGATTTATGATCCCTACTAAACCATAGCCATAAGCTTCATGTCATGTTCTTTTAAATAAAGCCTTGGGTTACTGAAGCAAAGGGATAGCTTGTGTTAAATATATCTAGTTTCCTATAGATAAACTGGATATTTGTGTGGATCTATGTAATAATGATTGTAATGCTCAACATGACATTCATACTGTCTGGTGTGTCTGGTCTTTATTCTATTGAATGGGCCAAAATTGGTAATGTATTGCTAATGACTGATTATGTAATGTATTTCACAACTTATCTAATAAGATCTGAAATTTCCCCCCTCCTGTAATATGAGAGAACCAGGAAGGTCCAGTTTTTCATCCTAGACTCGTTATACATTTGCATTTATCTTCTACAATAATAGTTGCCGCTTCTAACAGCGAAGTTGTTCACAAAGATGATTATTAGAATGGGTTTTGCAGGATACAAGTCAACTCAGATTTTTTTTTTTAATATCTCAAATGATTATCAATGTGTAAATAAATCCGACCTTGTTAGTGTATGGGAGAATTTAAAAACTGATTCACTTCAATAATGCTACAGCCAAGATATTTAAGTGGAGAAAGTTTGAAGGATTGGCAAAACATTTTAGCTTTTGACTATATGTGCACCTTCAGAACTATTGTAGGATATTTATATGCTAAAATACAAGCTGAAGTTCATTCTAGCACTTATTATTTGACTATTTTTGATGATCATATGTTCTATGCCAAACTTCATTGAAGAAGCACAATTTCAGTAATTTGTGATTTTTCTTTGTGGGAAAAAGCTCGCTCAAGCTCACCTCAATCTCATTGAATGTCTTGAAATATTTTTTATGATTCTTTTAAGGATCCTCAACTGCATAGACTTGACAACAAATACTATTGTTTCATGCTATTGGTGTAGTGGGTTTCGTTTCATTGTAGAGAAATATTTGTTTCTGAGTTTGATTTTTGATGGTCAAACTAGGGGAATCTCTTATGCTGTGTGATTCAATTAGAGGTTGTAAACAAGGAAATGGATGATACTGACAATACTTATTTTACTTTCGATTGTTGATAATCTAAGAAACACTTCCAGAAATCTAGCATGCAGAGTCAAGGAGATCAGTGAGGTACAGATTTGAGGACAAGAATACCAAATCCAAGAGAGAAGATTTTATCGTACAATGTTTCTATGACTTGGATCTGGGTTTAGATCTGTTGAAACAGAACGCATGTTTCTTTCAGATAAGCAAGAAATTAACCTCTATGACTTTGAAAGTTGTATGCAATTAGCAATGACCAGTAATATATAAATAGTGACTTATGAGAAAGGCCTATCTTGATGCATAAGAAGATAAGAAAGAAATAAAAACATGTGCTTTCATTTTTAGTACTCATGTGGCTGAAAATACTAAACCAGAGTGGAATAATAAACTCGAAATGCCTCCTTTGTGTGGTCTCTTTAAATTAGTTATGTGTCAATTTACTCCTCTGGATGTCAATTACATGCAATCCTCTCAGAAGATGAGAGGATTTTGAAATGTCAATTACGCATAAATAATAAATTATGCGGGTGTCACTGTATCAGTAGTCAAGCCCTTTATACTTGTATGAAAGATCTGGGTACGATGGGTTATGCCTTGTCTCTTAGAAGAATAGAGGATTTTCAACTGAATATAACCAGATGTGGATGATTGTGACTCTTTGAATTAGTTAATGAGATAGACTTGCGTCATTCCAGAAGGATTCGAGGCTGAAGAACCTTTCCCATTCAAATACAGCCCTACGAATCCACTCTGTTGGAGTTGATCTATATTATTTCAAGTAACTAAATATCAAAAATCACATATTTTGAATATTTTTTACCCAATCATCAAGTAGGCGTAAAATGGATGGCTGAAAATAGCATATTACTTAGGTCTACGTGTTTAGACGTACAAATTCTTGATCCGACCATTTTATCATGATCTAAACATTTTAAAACCCTCACACCATTTTTTGCTAGATTTCAAATATACTATACCGTTAAATTAATCAACTAACTATTTCGGCCGTCCGTTTTGCCCCTACTTGATGCATTGGCAAAAAGTATTTAAAACACTTTGTTTATAACTACTTTAAATAATACAGATCAACTTCAACGGAATGGATCTTCTATATACATGTCATAGATTTGTATTTGAGTGGGAATGATCCGGGCCCAAATCCTTCCCCAAGGATCCTAGACTATCTTAGAAAAATAATCCATCATTCTCAATCCTTAAGTAATATAACTCTAGGAATAAAAGGACAGAGAAAAAATTCTAAATTATATTTTACCTTTGAACAAACCATCTGAAAGTAATTTAAGAACTATCATCATGAATAACAATGAACTAGTAAATGAAGTAGAAAGACATGTGAATAGAACAAGAAAAATTTATCGATCTGAGACTTCCCTCAACCATATGTGAGTAATTTTCACATTGGATTGGCTCCACTTTTAAATCCATAATTTGAATCTTGCATCTTGAAGAAGCTCAATTGTGCTCCCATAATAGGAAGCTGTGTATGATATAATAACTTGACCAGCACGCTTACCAAGAGGTCGTCTTCATTCTCTTCAAATTGTACTTAACTAAAGCTCGCAATGACTGAAATCATATGGTTGAGAGAGGACAAAATTTTACTATCATTTCTCATAAGGACCAAAATATTTACATTTTACATGAAAACAAGATATACTAACTAGTTTCGTATAGACAATAGATGATTGTATGATGTTACTCCTTCCTCTTCCCTTGAATTCAATGCATTTTGGTCCTGCATCAGGACACTAATTTGTTAAGGACATTTCCTCAATCCCACCAGGCAATAATTGGGCCCTGCACAGGGGACAGGAGATCTGACCTATATCTATCCATTCATCTATGCATCCCTTGTGAATGGCATGGCAACAGTTGCCAAGCTCTCTAATCTCATGGCTAGCCTCCAATACCTCCAAGCACATGGCACACTGTGCTTGTTCTTCTCTATCCTTTGATCCCTTGGAGAAGCTCCTGAAGTCTATAACCGAAAGCCTTTTCTTGATGGTAGACGGGGGTATGAAAATGTATGGGTTGAGGAGAGGTTTAACTGATCTTCAGGAGAAGAAGAAAATGGGCGGCTAAGATAGAACAAGGCCAGCCAGAGCACGTACCTCATGCGGTCGACCAAGCAGAACAAAATAACAAAAGGCTTTGGGAAGATAATGCTATAGCAGAAAGAAGGAAAGGCCATGATGGTGAGAGTTTGAGAATTCTTGTTGTTGCGAGAGGAAGAAATCGAGAAATTTGAGAGGAGAGGAGAGAGGAGCTTGTGAATGACAGGAAATGCAGGAAGAATGAAAACTAATGAGGAGAGGTTAGAGTTGAAGCCTATGTATAGGGAGGGTCATTGTGAGGTGAAGAAAGGAAAAGGGTTGACAATCCCATGTGATTTGTGTATAACTAAGGATTTGGCCGGTTGCACAAAATGCTACCAACCCCTATTTTATGGCCTTTGACTCCTCTTAAAATAAACGGTTCATTGCTTGTTAAACTGTGTTGCAAAGGTTGAGAAACTCCTAACGTCAATGAATAATAATTGAGGAATGATTTGGTGCTAATATGAAATTATAGTCAGATAGAGCGAACTGCTTTTAGTTTTAGAAACAGATAACATGATCAATGCATGATTGCACTGCCAGAATCATTTAGATCTAATAATGTGCTAGAATTGCTTGCATAAATTTACAAGCTGTTATTTTATTTACTTTTCTTAGTTCAGTTTCTGAGTCTTTTCTTGTTGTTAACTTTGATCTCAGTTTTGTGTTGCATTTGGATCTCAGGTTCTATGAATGAGTTGCAAGAACTGAGATCAGAAAATAGGATACCTGAACTTGTCAAAATAAACATGTCAGGTTTTGTCCTAAATTTTATAGGCCCCAGACTGACTCAAAATGCCTCACAGAGAAACAGAAACAAGAACTAATCAGTTACAATGATGTCACACAGACTCGAGCAATATCCAAAGTAGCAAGTTGACCTGAAACACTGGGACATATTCTCGTCGAGGTTGTTTAGCTTAATGCTTTCCTTAAACCTAATGCTTCTTCTCAGGTACAATAGCAAACCTTGACTACATGTAGAGTGGCTCTGAAGTACAGCTATCAGTGTATAAATTATGGAAGGCGCAGCAGGAGATGGGTAAGTACATTCATTTTCTTGCCTACGTGCTGGCTTTACGAGTAAAAACTCTAATGGGTGTCTTTGTATTAATACAGGAGAATGCCATCCCACTTCTCGAACAGCAGGTGATGGGCGGCTGCACCCTAGCACAATGGTTCTTTTTCTACGGTCAGGTATAACTTTGATTGATAACTCTGCAAGTTGAGTTTAATTATATATTGTTGGTTAAGTTAAAGTGTTTGTTTAATTGTCCCTAAATTCTAGGCTCGGATTCTTAAACAGCTTGTTCAGATTTAATATCAGAGTTGTTTGTTCTAGCCCTCATCATGTATTCTGTCTGAGTGATGACTGTAGGTGCTACAGATCTAGTGAATGAGTGACAACATCTTGAGGATACTTCTTGATATCTCAATAAGTAGCACATTTAGTAATCAAATGGCTATAATGTTCACTCCCATTGCAGAGTTTGCTGCTGTTTATATATAAATGAATTAACATTTAGAGTGTATCAAATGAATATCAATATCAATTTATAATTATAATTAAACCGTGTGCTGTTTCTATTCTGTAAATATGCTCGGAGATTTGACTTGATGGGTTAACTTAACCTCTCCTTTTGATTAGTTTCGAGATCGTGTTTAGGACCTTATAGTGCATTTGTGCTTTCTGATCCATTAGAGTCCAGCCTGGTTGGGATACCTAGCTTTCACCTAAGCAGCCCGGGTTTAAATCTCGGCAATGGAATTATCTGGATCGCGGCTTTTGAGTTTGAGGATCTATTATTTCCCTCGATAAAAAAAATATATATGTGCTTTCTGATGGATAATGAACTCAACTTTGGAGAAGGCTAGTTCAATGCAATGTACAGAGCATCATTGCATCTATGCAATGAAGGACATAAATTATCAAACTAAAATACTGCATGTTTCAGTCAAAAAAAAACAAAGTGCATCCTCATCTACTATTCCAAAGCACCCCATAGTATGGTTCCTTCTATGATCATTAAAATGCACATTTTTACGAAACAATAATCAGAAAATGATAAGAAAAGGAACTTTTGGTATGCTCTCTGTTCAAGAATGTTTTGATTTAGTGATATACATTGCTTGCTACAACCCAACCTCTTGAGCTTTGATGACCCCCGGGACTTAAACCGCCTAAAAATCTAGTTTGTTCGGCCTTTCCTCTCTCATACAATCGTTGTACAAGAGGCCTTCTTTTGTTTTGTCAAATTGTTCACCCACAACCCATTTGCTTCTTGAGATTGCCGTCAAATCACACAACTTAGAAGATAATTCTCTGACATCTCTCCTTGTTAAGCCTCTTTTTTATGCTTGCAGTAGGCTGGCCCTGCACAATGGGCAGGTGACTTGCCCATTTTCGATCCATTTATTGATACAGCCTTCGTGGAACGCATGGCAACAGTTGCCAAGCTCTCTCACCTTATGCCTTGCCTCCAACTCTTCCAAGCAAATAGCACATTGTTCATTGACTACACCTCTAGCTGATAATCCTTTGGAGAAGCTTGCGAAGTCAACAACGGCAAGTCTTCCTTTAAAGGATGAGGGGAATCGATAACATGGGACGAGAATGGAGAAAAGTACTCTAGTTCCGAGAGAGAATACTCTTGGTCGTCAAGGGGAGAGCTTAAGCCAATATAGGAGAAGGCCATCGAGAACGCTAGCTTTATGTGGTGGAAGACTTGGACTGCGATGAGTAGAGGCTGTGGGAGGATGATGCAGTAGCATATCGAAGGATAGCCCATGATGGAGGAGACGGTTTGAAGACTGGAGAGGAGAAAATATGTTGAGAAGAGAGGGAGGGAGTTGTTGCTGTATCAGGGAAGGAAAGGAGCAAGGGATGAAGGGTCAATGGTGAGAAATGAGGGGGTGAAGGATAAATATATAGAGAAGAGTTGACATGTACAATGACGTGTGTGAGAAGGATCTGGCAAAATGTTGCCAACTTCCTCCATTAATTTGTGCTGGCCTTTTGGCTCTTTAAACACAAGGTCCACTGTTTTAGAAGGTGGCAAGAAGGTTGAAAAGCAAACTAATGTCAACCAATAATGGAGGAATAATTTGGTGTATGTTTTGAGATGAAAAACATTAATTAAATTATCGGTCAAATAGATATCTAGCCTTGAGTATTCAACAATGCATGGGATTGGCTCATATCTTATGTTTATTCCTCTATTGGAGCAACAAGTCACAGTCAAGTGTGCATGATCACATTGTTAGAGGTGGCATCAAAGGTGTCATTTTTTCCCCCCCCTGATTTGCATCTTAGCTGCATATATCTAGCTACTTAAGCTTCTTAGGCCAATGTAATTTCTCAACATGGTATCAGAGCATCGAGTTTTCTTATGCATCTGGAGTCTTCTTTATACTTTGTTGAGTACTATGGGTAAGTGCAATCTTAAACAGAGCCAAAGCAGGAATGTTGACCCTGGAACACATCAGGCCCCTCCTCTTATCATGTGTTGGCTTTCCTTATAACTTTATGCTTCCATTATGCTTTAAGAGAGGTACAGCATAGAACCGGGTTCATGCATAAACTAGTGAAAGGCACACCATAAAAGACGGTAATGCATGCACATCGTACTGCAATCATGCTTGATTAGTACCCTAAAGATGAGCGATGTGTATTATTAAAACAGCGAATGCTTACCGACCTCTCCAACAAGAGTTCATGGTCGGCTCCATCAAACCGTGTTAAAAATTTTGTTAGTGCTAATTGTACTGTTAGTCAGTGGGTCTGGTACCCATTATGTGACCAATTGATCCATAATTAAGGTTTAGATCTTGTTAATTAAACTATATTTGTAGTTTGAATGGAAAGGGAATGAGTAGAACTCAAGTTCATGTGTGAGTCTGAATCTAAATGACAATACTAGATATGCTGCACCTTAAATTGAATCCTTAAGACTAATAGATTATTGTGTTGATCCTTGTGATAGAAATATGCAACTCCCTTTTTGTAACTCTGGTTATATTGATTTAGAGATGTTATTTCATGATGTGTTGCCTAAGTTTGTTAGCATAAGAAGTCTGTAGCATTTCTACATCATGATCTGATTCCAATTCCCTAAAGTTTCTTTCCCCACACAAGTCATCATCTATTAAATAAAAAATTAAAAAAAAAAATCAATAGGTAGGTGTGAGCAAGCCAAAGATTGATGATTCATGCACCACTGTTTTTGATTGTTGTGTTTGTTGATGATGCATGAACCATTTCCCTTTATCTCTCCATCTCTCCCCACTTTCTTTAAGAAAAACATCTAATAATTAAAGTGATCCCTCTACCCCCCACATTAAAAAAAGAAAAAGGAAAGAAGAAAAAGGCAAGAGATGCATGGATGAAAGACCTATGGCCTTCCTTTGTTCAGCTTTCTGGTCTGTAAGAAAGGATACATTGTGGCAGAATAATATGAAGTTGGAGTTACCAAACATAAGAGGGAGATAAAAGGTTTGAAGACACTCCTTGAATTAGGGTTTAAATCTATTTTTGAGTTGGATTATCTTGATGTCTAGTATCTTTCTTTCGATTACTTATCTCGATTTATGGGGCAAAGAAAAATCTGTAGAAATTTGATGAGACATGTAACTTGTGACCTAATGTCAAGATAAACTTGACTGTGATTGTTTTTTTTAGTTAGAATAGTTAAAAGTACAATTACGCTTGGATTGCTCACGTGGCATTACACTTCAGAGTTGCCTGCTTTTGCTCTTTTCCGTGTGTTCTGGGCACTTCGAACTCCTAATCTCTCTGGACTATCCAATTGAGTTTGAGAACTCTAATTTTCAATTTTCATCTTTCCCTTCACAATTCTCCACCTCGGTGAATACTTCTCAAATTTGAGCCAAACACTACGAATAATCAATTTCAGCTCAGCACATGGGTTGCACCATTGCAGCGTCCCCTCGCGCGCGCGCAAGGAATCAAGCCACCTGTAATTCATCCAAATGGGCTCTGAAAAGCTCAACCATCCGACGTGGGTGCGAGAGAGATATTAGGGTTTAAGAAAGGGGATTAAGAGGGGAGGTCGGTTGCTGGCTCGTGGCTTCTCAGGGAAGGAAAGAAGAAGAAAACAGGAGAAGAAAGAAGAGGAAAAAAGAAAATTCTGGAAAGGAAAAGAGGGGAAAAGAAAAGGAGAGAGAAGAAAACGGAAGAAGAAAAAGAAAAGGAAAAATGGGGAAAGAAGGAAAATGGAAAAGAAAAGAAAAGTGGAAATTTTCAGTAAAAGAGTGGGAAAAGAGTGGAGAAGGGAAAAGAAGAAAAGAAAAGGAAAGAAACAATAATTAATTAATATTATTTTAATTGGAAAATATTAACTAATTCAGAATGGTTCCCCAAAAATCTATAAAATAAAATATTATATGGAGGAGTAATGTAAAATCGGATTCAAGAAATTTAATCTAATTTGCAAATTAAAAAAAAAAATCCTGAAATTGATCGATGAGACCGGTCGACACTGGTTTGGCCAGATTTTTGACTTATTCAGAAAAATTCTCAAAAGTACATTGAGGTAGAAAATATGATCTTGAAGATCAATATGAAAGTAGATTCTTGAAATTCATCCATTTGTAAATTAAAAATCATGGAGTTGTATCGATCGACATCAAAATCAGAGTTTTTTCAAAATAATCTTGAAATTTTTTAGAAAATTCTGAAAAATCTAAAATATTAAAAAATAATATCTGAAACTGAAACCGGGTTAGTTTGACTATTAGAAATGTCAAATTAAATATGCATGTCGTATCAAGTTTTGACACTGTGACACGTATATCTAGGGTCGGGGGTTACAATCCGCATGTATGATGTTTGTATCTGATTTCGGTCCCTTTTCTTCTTGAGCTTTGGACAATTAATTTTTTAGTGTTCTTTTTCTTACAGAAAGCACACTGTTTTTTTTTCTCAATTTGCGATTATTAGTATTGGACATACCAACACTCTCTTGCTCTTCCTATGATTAGAATCAATTCTTCTTACAGTCAATGTCTCTGTTATTGTGCTACTGGAATAAGATGACTTGTCCTTCCTCCTCAGCTCGTGATTCACAAGAGCAGCCGACACATTGTTGTAACGAAGTGAAGATTTACCATTGATCAAGGTTAGAACGAAGGTCTCATACTTTTCATCTGGAAGAGAACTCAACAAAATCAATGCCTTGTCCTCATCCTTAATCATCTCATCCATGTTAGTTAGGTTTGTAAGAAGCTTCGTGTAGTTGTTCATTTTCTCACCAATGGAAATTTTATTCTTCAACTGGAAGCGGTAAAGCCTCCTCTTCAAATGCAAGCGATTCTCGATACTCTTTGTCAAATACTTGCTCTCAAGGATCTCCCATATCTTCTTTGCAGAAATCTCTGTCATCACCTGATATTTGATGTCTTCTGTCAAAAAAAAAACCTAATACGACACACGCCATCTAATTCATATTGTCACAATCTTTCTATGAAGTCTCTGCTGGTTTCTCTAGCAAAAGCCGCGTGTCTTCCAAATTCTGCACTTTCAGCGCATCCATCACCTCGCATCTCCATGTACTGAAGTTGTCAGTGCCATCAAACTTCACCACATCGATCTTCGACTAGTGGATGTTCATGGTCTTCATCATGGATTGATTAATCTCAGCATCTCCTCCAAAAATCACAAAATACAATGCGAAAAACCAACGGAAAAATAGATCCAAACTAGATAAAGATTGAACCTTTACCTCAAAGTGAAACCCTAGACGAGTTTTCAAATGATCTTCTCCACCCAAACCAGTCCCAACGATCAGAACCATCGCTGTTCTGAGATCGACACATGATCCCACGAACAGTCCAACACCGCTCTGAGGTCGACACACGAACCCACGAATAGTCCAATGTCACTCCAAGATCGATACACGATCTCTGCCAAATAGACCACGATGATCTTGGGATTGACACACGATCCTTAGCCGAACCTTGGAAAGCTTTGATACCGCTTGTTGCGTCAATTATTGTGCCTTTTGGAGAATCTAATACACGTCAATCATCAAGATCAGCGTAACAATGCCGAGCCAATCACAGACCAATATAGGACAAATACAAATACAAAGAGAAAAAGCGAGAACAAACATTTTTAAAAGGTTCGACAACTTGCTTACGTCCTCAGGGCAGTAGGGAGAAGATCTTATTCAATCAAAAGAGTTAAAAGGGTTACAAATTGATCAAAGATTCAAATTGATCAAAACTGATCCAAATAGAGAAACTACATGATTTGCCATAGAAATCTCTCAAACTAACCCTAAAACTCACCAACACAAATCACTTATCAAGGTTACTCTCAAGGTTTCCAATAAAAGTACAACACCCCTCTATAGATAGCCAGAGAGTCCATGAGGAAAAAGAATCAACAACTCTGAAATTGGATCAGAAACAAAATCAAAATACCCTAGCTGTCGACAACTCCAGGGGGCTTATCGACAGAATGAGATGACCCAACTCCTTATTGTTCCTCCTGTCGACAGACTGAGCTAAATCTGTCGATAGCTACAAATACTTGTCGACAACTACATATAAGTTATCGACAAACTGACAACAACTCTGATATATGTTGTATTCTTGTATCTGTTGTCGACCGTCACCTCGCGTTCCTTTTCTGTGTGCTCCTCGTTCACTTCGAATTCCAAATTTCTCTGGGTTATCCAATTGAGTTTGAAAACTCTAATTTTCAATTTTCATCTTCTTCCCCACAAGTAGTGCGTTTGCATCTCTCCATCCGCGATGAGATTTTCAAGTAAATTTGTAGGGCTGCACTCAAGAGGTGTATTATGTAACAGTTTAACTTCGTGGCATGCAGAAGCCAAGACACTGGACTAGCGGTTCGTGGATAGGCACTCACGGCGTACAAAGGATATTAACATTTTGTGGAGGCTCTATTGTCGCGACTTATGGGTGTGAGGTGTTTCATTCTCCCTTGTGAAAGTTTATTTTCTCTGCTATGGTGGAGGTTTCTTTTCCACTTGGAGCTATCATGTAAGCTTACATGTCTTTCTCCAAAATAAAGTAAAATAAAGACTCCTTAAATTGTTGCATTTGTGAGTGGAAATTAATCTTTTGATCACCTCTTAATTTAAAATGCTCTTTAAAAAATCATTCGTTTGCATTGAGATGTGCGGTTCATGCGATTCCTCCTATGGCTCTCTTGTAACAAGGTTGTGAGTGCAATTTATGGTCATTTCGGCCGCAGACGTTACATGCATAAATTGTTTGTTTCTTTCTTTTCATTAAATCATCGTCTCTGTACCCTTGTATCCGCACTAGGGGTGCCACCGGATACGGATTATCCGCGAATATCCGCATCCGAATCCGCCTCCAATCCGGATACGAATATCATTTTTCACATCCGTCAATATTCGTATCCGTATCCGTATCCGAAAGGTAGGTGCGGATACGGATATGATAAAAGTAATATCTTATTCGTATCCGATTCGATATCCGAATGTTGCGTGCTTCATAATGATATCGGTATGGAGAAGACTATTCTTCAATGGAATAAGGCATTAAATTTTGATATTTTGAGTTCGTGAAAAAGTAATAATGAAAAGTATTCGATTCTTGCAAGAGCACCACAAGATATTTTGAGTATTTCGACATCAGTCATGGCATCCGAATCGGCATTTAGCACCGGAAGACGTGTAATCTATTGTTATAGAAGTCAAATGACAATGAATACGATGAATGTATTGATATGTACACAATAATATCATAGTATGTATCACATTTAATATTGTAGTAGATGAAATAATAAGTAATATAAGTATTTCCGTTTAATTTATCTTTAACCATATCAATTTTAACATATCCGATTAGTATCCGTATCCGATCCGCTAATATCTGATTTATATCTGATATCCGATTTTGGCGGATACGGATATCATTTTTTCACATCCGCCAATATCCGTATCCGTATCCGTATCCGAAGGTTGGGTGCGGATATGGATATGGTAGAGGTAATATCCGATCCGTATCCGATCCGATGGCACCGCACTGATAACAGGCCAAATAGTACCAACATATCAAAAAAAAAAAAAAAAAAAAAAAAAATCGAACCCTATTTATTATTATAAATTACATGTGTAATGCAATTCATATATGTCTATATGTGGGTCGGGTCCAATTGGGCTGAGGTAGGGTTCGGCTTGAGTGACTTTCGGGCTTCTGTTTAGTATGAGGCCAATTCAGATTGTAAGTTAGGTTGAGATCTCCAAAGCCCAACAAATAATACAAGCCCTTTGGGCCCAGGATTGCTCGGGATGGCTTAAAGGGCTAGTGTGCATGTTGGGTTGGGCCTCTGTAGGGTCCTTCCCAACTGGCAAAGGCAAATGCAAAATTATAGTTTTAACAACGTAAATGCTAGGGTCCCCTCAGCTGGCCTGCCGGTTAGACCCTGGATTTACTCTCTAGAGATTACCAATTTGAATGCCTGAGGGCAACATGTTGATTAATAAATTATAGAATTTCAACAATGTTATAGTTTTAACGTGTAAAAGAATAACACATTAAAAGAATTATAGAGCTCACCATTTATTGTTATTGACATGTTGTACGCACACAAAGAAGACGTGTCACACACGATTATCTTATTATAGAGTAACTATAAACAATAATATGAGGAAGATGATGATTTGCAAACAAAACACCATGTAGCATGCATGCACTTCGAGCAGCTTAGGCATGAAAAGAGACATGTAGGCCAATGAAGCTGGCAGATTATGCTCACAATCCGTTCATTTCTGACCTAGTGATTGCATCAAGGGGAGCCAATGGCAAGCCATTTTCTTGCAAGCTAGGCATCAGTTGTTATTTGATGTCGATTGCTGAGGATTTGTTTGTTCAACGTCAAGTTTAGCCATAGAAATCATGCTGACAAAGAACGCATGTTGTCTTGAGTAGAATCATTCACTGAAACCATAAGCTTCGTTGTGCTGTCATGGAAATGACGAAAGCTCTCTAGTTGTGCTTGCACCAAAAAAGCCTAGTTCTAGGGAGCTTGGTTGGCAAAAAATAAAGAACTCTGAACTCTTACTTTGGGTCGGATTTTCTTCTAATTTCTTCTCATAATTTTCATGTCCTCGCTCATATTTTTCAAGAGTTAGAGACCATGAAAATTGAGTGCATGTGACGTGGTCGCAAGCTCGTAGACATGACACTTGAGTTTTTATATTCAAACGATAAATATGTTTTACTTGCACCACTAGCTAGATGCAGCATCCATGCCAACGGTAATAATAATTGGAAAAAGGAAAAGGAAAAAAAAAAAAAAACCATTGCTTTTGTACAAGTTGAGAAGGTAAGATCCAGTCATGAGCGCCGTTCTCCACGTTAAAATTAAGATGTTGTCGTCTCCTTCATCCATTAATTGATAGAGACCTTACACGTTAGTCACGATGACTCTTCATGTTTATCACGACTCACTCTCTCTGAGTATTTATCTCAAACGTTTTACACAGAAAAGTATTGAGCCGACATGACTCGCTCTCAAGACACCTTTTATAAAAATATAGGAAGCTGATCCTCTAAGAACGGTTCTCACGGATTTCTGTGAGAACTTTCACGTGGGTCGTCGGATCTGATAGATCAAATCTAATAAAACTAGATTTATATCAGATCCGACGGCCCACGTGAAAGTTCTCACATGAATTCGTGAGAATCGTTCTTAAGGGATCAACTCACTATATATATATTATAATATTCCTAGAGTACTTTTTAGATATTGAAGTAGATAGGTTGAAGAAGTACATTATTCTGTTACAAAGAAAATATATACTCGACTTGCTTTCGGAGATTGGAATGTTAGAATGCAGGAGCATTGATTATTTAATGGACATGAACACGAAACTGCTACTAAATCAAGGGGAGAATTTTGAGGATGTTGAAAAGTACATGAGATTGGTGGGAAAACTAAACTACTTGACGGTGCACATACCAGGCATCACATTCACAGTCAATGTAGTGAATCAATTTTTGTTAGCACCGAGGATTACCCACTTAGAGGCGGTAATGAAGATTTTGAGGTGTCTGAAGAAACCTCCAGGGAAAGGGCTTCTTTATTCAAATGAACACACCCGAGTAGCAGGTTCTCAGATGCAGATTGGGCAGGGTACCCTTTTGATAGGAGCTCGACTATAGGATATTATATCTTTCTTGAAGAAAATCTTTTGTCATGAAAAAGTAAGAAGTAGAGTGTGGTCTCTCGGTTCACTGAGGAGTCTGAGTACAGGGTGACGGTAAATGTGACATTAGAGCTAATCTGATTCAGAGATTTATTGACAGAGATTGGTTCTCCCCTAAAATGTCCGATGAGAGTATATGGTAACAACATGGCAGTGATACATATTACTGAAAATGCAGTGTTATATAAGAGAACTAAACGCATTGTGATTGATTGTCATATAATTCGTAAGAAGCTTGAGGAAAAGGTCGTTGTGACGAAACATGTATCATCAGGACACCAGTTAGTAGATGTTCTTACCAAACCACTTGATAGAACAATGGTAGATTTTATTTGTGACAAGTTGAGCATGCATAATATATATACCCTAGCTTGAGGGGGGCGTTTTGAGAAGGACTATGTATTGATTTAATATTTAGTTTCACATTGCATCTGAGGCTAGATGAACTCTGCAATGATTATTATATATAGACCCCAGATCTCTGATGCTACTTCATCAATATTACAATATCCTTCAACTTTGGTTAGTCTTGAACAAGTCAAGGCAGCTCTCAGAGTTCAGTCCTCGGTCCCAAAACTTCTGGTAGTACTCGGCATAAGTGTAGCTCCGGTAAGTGGCAGGGTGATCTTCATCAACGAGTGAATCTGATGATTTCATCACAGCATCTGCAGATGGGCAGTAAAATGTGGGGATTGAGATTCTGGCTGTGTTTTTGTTCACAATTGCCCTGTGTAGCACACTCTTGTATAGACCGTTGCTAAGAACCTGAATGAAAAACATGAAGACCATTGAGGTTATAATGAAATCTTGTTCCTAAAAGGTTTCAGTGAGTTTCAATCCATTTTTTGTTATAAATCTCAAGAACAATAAGCTAGTTTTCGGTCTTTTATATCTCCAAGTTTTTGTGTGTCAGCAGTTAAAATGATAGGACAGTTCTTGTTTTAACAGAGAAAATTACAGAGTTGTGTCAAGGAATAAGATTTTATACAATAATCTCTATTTTATTTTATTTTTCTTTTTCAATCAATGAATAAGGTGAATAAGGAATAAATCTCACCTCACATCTGATTTATTCATTATGGTTCTGGTTAATCAGTAAACCCTAATCAATCAAAAAAAAAAAAAAAACATGCATACATACATACTTGCATTTGATCTCCAATGTTGATGATCAAAGCATCAGGGTTAGGGTTAACCCCAACCCACTTGCCATCCCTCAGCACTTGCAGGCCAGGTACTCCATCCTGCAGCAGAACTGTGATGACATTGGGGTCTTTGTGTCCTGGCAGTCCATAGGTGAGCTCAGGTTGAGGGCATGGAGGGTAGTAGTTTATGGCCATATGCTGTCCATGGCTCCCTAATGCCTTGTTTAGGTACTCCCCTTCGAGGCCCAAACTCTCTGAGATCGCCTCTAAAATCTTTAGCACCAGCTTCCTCACCTCTTTGCAGTACTCAGCAACAACTTCCCTGCAAGTGCAACTTGTGTCAATTCTGCTAGGTTTTGTTTCCATAAAAATATTATCGCAGTTAAGACGAACACCAAGATAAACGTTCTTTTCTTAACAGGAAACCCGTGCTCTAAGAACATGTTTAGCTTTCAAGTTTTCTAAACTGTAGTCTATTTTAAGCTGTATGTAGTTTGAGCTTTGAACGAACTGTAGTTTACAAACCTCTAGCTGCAGTTTTCTAACTTTAGTTTCACTAGTCAAATACGTTTTGAAGTTAAAGAAAAATCCACTCTGACTGAATTTTCTAAATTGCAGTTAAAACCAACTTTTAGAGGTAGCTAATTATAGTTTAGTAAATCCTAAATAAAAGCCAAACAAACAGTTTGAATTTTTGGAATTAGAGAACTTAACTGTAGAAAAGCACACTTTAAAAAACTTAACTTTAAAGCCAAACAAACCCTATTTTTTTTTGGAGAGAAAGTCTAAAGAGGAATTAGTTAGTTAAATATTTACCTAAAATGTTGAGGGTTAGATGGCCATTCATGAACAAAGTCCTCCAGAGGGTGGCAGTGAAGCCTCAAGTAGTCCCTCCAGCTGCTGACTTTCTCGGTCTTGACGTTGAAGCTCGTCGACAGCCGTGTCGTCTTCATAGGATCATCGGAGTAGCATTTCATTCTTTCCGACTCCGGCAGTCGGAAGAACTCCCTTGAGACCTGAAGCATGGCCTCTATTACAGGCTTGGGAATGCCATGGTTCTTGGCCTTAAAAGGGACAAGACACAAGAACAGACTGTCAAAATGTTTAGAAGAATTTCAAAGAGCTGTGCGCTTTGAAAATTATAAGCAAATTAAAGAAGCTGGCACAAATTAAGCATCTAATCATACTTCTAGTGCTTCTGATTTTTCATGAGTAAGGTTTGAATGTCACATCTGCCAATATAAGGAAGAAAGTTCCTATTGTAATGTTGGCAGTATATTTTGAAGTTATGACTTCAAAATGTCAATGTCTTATCAATTCGTGGGCCTCTTTGGAATTTGTTGGAAGTGAGAGGAAAAGGTGGAAGTGAGAAATAAGGAGAAAATGTGAGAAAAATATAAGAAATTGAGATTTGTGCATTTTTTTTCCTGATATTGGTTGTAATATAGAAGTATACGTAGAAAAGTATATCGTGTTTTCCAGTTTTTGACTAGTAATGTAAAAATGGAAGTTAAAAATTAACACCAAAATAATATTAAAATAAATATTAATTAAGAATTTTTTTAGACTACAGGTAAGATTTACATAACCACAAAATTAATTATTTTGAGTTACAACTTATTACAAATGAGATTTACATGACCATAAAATTAATTGTTCCACTAAGGAGTGAAAAAATGATTGTGTAAAAGAGAGATATAAAAAAAAAAAAATTCTCATTTTTTATTTTCAATTTTAAATAAATATTAGAAGTGAGAAATGAATTTTCTCACTCTCCCACTTCCACCACAAAACAAACAACCCACACTTGAAAAAGTATCATTCTAGAAATTTTATAATGAAATATCCACCTTAGCTGGTACATTTTCGAGAAATGGGGTGCATATGGACAAGGGTGGCAACCGTGTCTTTTCGTCCACATTCACATCACAATGTGAACAGAGTGCATTGATTCCTATCCTTTTATGCACACTTTCCAATTGACAAAATTTTCTCTTAGAATTCCCCTAGCTAAGGGAGATTGGTAGACTCGATGAAAAATAACTCAATTAGTCAATGCGATGATTAATCATTTAGAATAATTAAGATTTAAAGTTTTCAAATCCATTATCTAATAATATTGAAGAGGATTATGCCCCAATTATTTCTATAGCCTGAGAGAAAAGAGGAAAAGTATAAGAAAACATAAATAAAGAACATCAATCATAAATTCATAATATTTCCTTCTTCTTAATTTTTGTAAATGATATATTTTCTCATGGAAAAAAGAGTGAAAGGGAAAAAATTTGTTTTTCCAAGACTTTTGCCCCCATGCATTGAGTATTGGAAAAGGAAAAATAAAACACTTGGTGTAAGAAAATGATTCATCTTTTCACATAAGGCTTTTCGTGTCTTTTTCTGATGTTAATTTTATGAGGTAATTTCAAGATGATTATTTTTTTCCAATTTTTTTTTTGTCCACCAAGACTTTTAACTTCATGAAAATATATTTTTCATAGAAAAAATTCTAATTTTCTTGTTAAATTTTCATATAGGTTAAACTTTTCCCTTCTTGTCTCCTGTAATTGTTTGATTATGATCAAGTTTTTCAAAAAACACACTGCATGAATATACACAGTTTTTTTTTATTTTTTCGCCCAAGTACATATTTAGTTGAACAAAGATTATTTTTTATTCTTTTTTCATGTTAGAAGTTCTATTTTTTTTTTTTTCTCTCTTTAATTGCAACTCTTACCTCTAAGTTAGGCCTCTGAAAATTTGTACCTCTTTAAAAAGTGAGATGAAGTACATGAAGCATAACATATGAACCTGGAAGAAGCTATCATCTTGGCAAGCCAAGCCTATGGCCTTGACCACCTCACCGCGGGCCGATCCGGTGAGGCCGCCGAGATCAATTAGGGGGATTGAGTCGTCGGAAACCTGCGCATCGAGGAGATTGGGACGGTCGGACCGAGGACGGACGTAATTTGCCGGGACCAAGCTACAGTTTTGAGTCAAGAGGTCAATGAGCAGGGGCTTGGTGGATAAGGCCATGGATGAGAGAGTCTAGACTAGAGATTTTAGTGCAAGCTGCTTGGTTTTGGGGTGACTATTTATAGCTCTCTCTCTCTCTCTCTCTCTCTCTCTCTCTCTCTCTCTCTCTGTTTGCAGGACCCATGTACCAGATTTAGAGAGAGATTAATCCGTACCATCTTATGGTGATACATATTAATTGTTTTTGCACCATGGGCTAGTTTACATGAGAAACCATTGTTGGAGTAAATTGCAATACTGTTGGTATCAAAATTTCAAATTAAACTTTCAAGAAAGAACTTCTCGTTTTGATCAATGCATGTGAAGCACTGTCCTTAAGAGTACATTGCGTCCCTCTGAGTCTCAGTGTAAGTAGATTTATGGCGGCCTACACTATAGCATTCAACGATCGCTGGCGCTGCAAGCGTGCAATTGTAATGCATAGGTTCTCGAACAGTTCAATTTTCTTTCCTCTAGAGATGCAGGGAAGCACAGAAGTGTTTCAGGAAATTTCAGAAAATGAAGAAGATAGCTCAGTGTGTTTGGGAGCCGGAATCAGATTCTTTTTAAAGAGAGTTTTTCATCATCAAAATGTTTGAGCAGAGAACACAATCCTTGAACAAATGAAGGAATCTTGTTTTATACAGAGTTCACTGCAGAGTTGGACAAAGAGCCCAACAGCTATCTCTGACCCAAAATCTTTTGACAGGATATGAAAGGATGCTATTTCTGGCCCAAATATTATGACAGGATATGGAAAAGATTTAATTTAATTTATATAATTTCAAAAAATAAATCAACTGACAGTCAAAAATTTTGGGTCTTAGTTTCTTTATTTTAGTTTCAGATAGAAGAACTTTAGTTAGGCATCCCCATATTTTTAAATAATTTAGGTTTGGTGCATGTCTTTTTCAAAGTTAATACGGGGTTATACCAGTTTTCTTGTATGTATTCTATTTTGAATATGATAAGTAGAGAGTGTAGCCTCCTCCCACAAGTTTAGAGGTGTACCGGAACTTATAAGTATAACATTCATCATGTTTTTGAGTGTTTTATTTTTCCTTTCAGCAACACCATTAGATTCAGGTGAACATGGAGGAGTAGTCTCATGAACGATGTCATGTTGCTCGCAAAATTCATTAAATTGTTTAAGTTCATATTTACCACCTCTATCCGATCTCAATCGCTTGATTTTCTTATTTAATTGATTTTCAACTTCTGATTTATATTTCAGAAATATTTCAAAGGCTTCATCTTTATATTTCAACAGATAAACAATTGTATATCTAGAATAGTCATCAATAAAAGTGATATAAAATCTTTTACTACCTCTAATAAAATTATTTTTTAGGTCACCAAGATCACTATGAATAAATTCAAACAATTGAGGTTCTCTTTGTACACTTTTGCATTAATTCTTAGTGGATTTAGATTCAACACATATTTCACATTTATCATGATCAGATATAGTTACATTATGCAAGAGATCTATATCTTTCATTTTCTTAATATATGAGAAACCAACATGTCCTAACCTATCATGCCAAAGATTACAAGAATCAATCATGTAAGCAGAAGAAATAGATGCATTTTCATTCATAATTTTAAGTACATTCAGTATAAATAAACCCTGACTACAGAATCTTTTACCAACAAATTTGTCCACTCTTAGTCATTACAATTTTGTCAGACTCAAAACAGATTTTAACTACAGCTTTTCCAAGAAGAGATACTGAAATGAGGCTCCAGCGAATCTCTGAAACATGAAGCACATCTATAAGAGAGAGAATTTTTCTAGAAGTGAGCTTGAGAAGCACATTTCCCTTACCCACAATGGGTGAGGGCCTTGAATCGTCCATTAACACTTGTTCACCATCATCAACAGAGGAGTAAGAAGAGAAATCTCCTCTGTCGGCACAAATATGCCAAGTTGCCCCAGAATCAATCACTAAGTTCTTATTATTTGCAAACATGTTAACTTTAGAGATTACAGCTGTAACACCCCGTTCTTGGGATAAGTACCCAGATACGTATCCTGAATTCTTTGACTGTTTTGTTTCAATTTTCTTCTAATATTTATATTAAGTTGTGGTTGCTTATAATTTTGTGTATCGGATCTGGTTTCTCAGTCTCAGAGTCAGCTCTGACCCGGACCGGGAACCCGATCTAGCCTGCTGCCCGATTTGACCTTTCTTCTAATCTGATTTGACCGATTTAAGTTTCAAACACTATTTTCTAATATTTAAGATTTTTCATGATTTTTTGAAAATTTTCAGAATTATTTTGCAAAATCTCCAAAATCGGTGTCGGTCGGCATCGCTGACTGATTCCCGGATTTTTAGTTTTCAAATGGGATTAAATTTTCAAAAATAGCTTTCACTTTATTTCTTAAAATTTTATTTTCTATATAAATACATTTTTTTTGGGATTTTTCTAAATTTATCAAAATTTCACCGATTCTGAGGTCAACCGGTACCGCAGAATATTCCAAGATTTTTAGTTTTAAAACTAAATTGAATTTGATTTCATTAGGCATCTTAAAATAATATTTACTATTTTTGAGAATTTTTCAGAGCGATTCTGAAGTAGTCAATTTTACCCTATTTAAATAATATTATTTCTTCCTTCTCACTTCATTTTCTTTCTTCATTTCTTTTTCCTTTCCCTTCCCAAAAGTCAACCCAACTGACAGCCACTCCCCCATCTCATCACCTGCTAACACCACTCCCTATCACATCACTTCTCTCTCTTTCCTTTTATTATTTTTCCTTTTATTTATTCTCTCCCCCACCTCGATTCGTCTTCTCTCCACTCTCCCCCCTCACTCCTTTCCTCTCCCTCCTCCTTGGCCGACGGCAGCCCAGACCGCCGCTCAGGCCGCCGCTGCCGCTGGCAGCGTGCCCCAGGCCGAACTCCCCCTCCTCCACTTTCATTTCCTATCTCTCCTCCTTTCTTCCTTTCATTTCCTTCCTTCTCTTTAGCATCCCCACCACCACTAACTTCTTCCTCCAAACCCATCACCTCCTCCACCACTTCCACCACCATATTTCCTTCCTTCCACCACTCCTCTACTACAACACCACCTCCTCCTCCACTTCATTCCGCCAACAACATCCACTCCATCACCAATTTTCACCACCAGTACAAACTCACCACCACTTACATCACCACCACCACCACTCCATCACCCCCATCACCACCACCACCAACACCTTCACCATTCCACCTTCATCTCCTCCTCACCACCATCAACTCCACCTTCAAGAATTTCCACTACCACCAACAACAAGTACAACCAACAATAATAACGACAATTCCATCATCACCCTCAACTTCACCACGCCTCACCTTCACCCCCCCCCCCCCCGGTCGCCGGCCAACCTGACCGCCAACCGCTGGCCGCCCAGACCCGGCGGCCACCTGGCCATCGGCCATGCTCCCCCTCCCCCATTTTTCTTTTCTTTCCTTCTTTCTTTCCCTCTTTTCTTTCTTCCTTTTCTTTCTTCTTTCCTTCCTTTTTCTTCTTTGTTTCTTTCTTTTTTTCCCCTTTTTTCTTCTTTCTTTTTTCTTTCCTCTTTCCACCTTTCCTCTTTTAAACATAATCCAACACACACTCTATCTCTCCCCTCCTTACAACTCTCTTTCTCTCTCTAACTAATCCTCTCTCTCCTCTTTTATTCTCTCAAAAATATATTTATATATTTATTATTATATTATTATATATATTTATTTGGATTGTTGGCTTGCACGTGATGTTCGTGAATTTCCCGGATATTACTTGGTATTGTGTCCGGTTTTAGGCGAGTACATCTCTTGTGTTGTTTTATACTTTGCTATCATCGTTACATGCCTAATAAATGTTATCTTGCTTTTTATACATGATGCATCATATGCTAGTTGATATAAGATATGGGAGTACATTTCTTTGACATTTCCTACTTTATTACATCGTTCCATGTCTAATAATCATTATCTGGCCTTTAATATATGATGTCCCTTTATGCAAGTTAGTATGTGTTATATCAATGATTTCTAAAATTTATCATGTTTTATAAATAGCTTCCTGTCGTTATTATACTTTGTCGAACCGGTATTATACCGGGTATGTCTAGATCTGCTCCCGCTTTACTCGGCTTCGCATAACTAATTAAAAGATAAATTTATTATTCTAATAAAAATGATTGTGAAGAGTTTGAAATATTTATACCGTTCTTCTGTACCTTGTTATGTGATCGATTGATACCTGGTATTTGTTGTTGTGACTCTCACCGACATATTTGTTACCTGATCCTAACATGTATACACCTGATACTTACCATGCCATGCTTAACACTTGATATCTGACACTGTTACTTGCCATGCTTATCACTTGATATTTGACACCGTTATCACTTGATATCTGACACCGCTATCACTTGATATCTGACACCGTTACTTGGCATGCTTATCACTTGATATCTGACACCAGTATTTGTCATGCTATACTTGACACGTGATACCTGACACTTGATATTATAACACTTGACACTTACATGCTATCATCCGGTACTAGTACACTTGACCTGGTATTGTGGCACATGTATTGTATTGCATATTCATTACTATTACTTTTACGGGGACTTGGCATGATTATTATACTGTTACCAAATATTTTGTACTCCTGAACTCCTGTACTCCTGAACTCCTGCATTCCTGAACCCCTATAATAGGGAGACTCCTGATATTATACTCTTGATATTATATTCATGTTAATCCCCGTACTTGAATAATCGTGGTTATTGGATTACTGTATACACTTGTGGACATTATCTTTGGGCAATATTTATATAATAAATTACTCAATTTATACTGGGGTGGGGGAAACTAATAGAAACTGGTATGATGTCATATTTATAATGGTGATATTTCTGAAGTGTCGTGTGGGGCGTGTAATGATAAGTCCCCGAAAGCAGTAACCTGAATCTGAAATGTCGTGTGGGGCGCGTAATGATGTCCCCGGAAGCAATAGCTTGTGCTCCTGAGCTAGTTCCGCGCAGAGACGGGACCCACTATAAATATGAGCCATTAGATTTATCAGTTTCTAAATAATAATTCGTCTTATTCATAAGTGGATGTATGTGTGCCGGTAGCACATACAAAAGTATATGAATCGGATGAATAACATAAAATAACCAAACAGTAATAATATTAAGAACGTGTGATATTTGATCTCTCTTTTATTCGGGTCCTGGTACTCACATATCAGACCCGAGTAAGTTTTACAGAGTGCGAACTCTAGTATGGATTATCAGTGATGTGAGACGCTGGTAGGGAGGCGATTGAAATATCAAACGGTACTGAATACTATTATTGGATAAATTAAAATGCTATACCTCTATATTCCAGTTATAGTGTTATGCTCTAAGTTGACACCTTTCTTTATGACATATGATGATTACTCTAGACACACTATAATTCTGTTACTCTGAGGGCAACCCGAGTTGTATGAATCAGATGATGGTGACATCGGATATATGGTATATAGATGAGCGTTTCCTTGCTTGGATTATCCTCTTGACGTATCAATCTCGTGAATCCATAATCTGAACTTGTACAACTAGTTTGTCCATACTTGTATTTATCGTATGTTTAACTTATTTACCGCATGTTTATATGTACCTATGCTCTTCATACTGCCTTCTGTGTATGTTTTCAGTTTCAGATTCATCGATATACATGATTTACTGTCGTTCCTTTAATTTTCCTTATGTTATTTGTTATTACTTGTACCTGCATACTTGGACCACATCACTTGATCATGTACACGTGTACCTATTATATACGTCATTTGGCTTTATTATATGTACTCGTAGGGTTGCGTCTGACAACCCTAAATTCTTATGTCCATATCTTAGAGACCAGACCCCTGGTGGTCTTACTGTAGCTGATTAGAGTACGCAGCAGATCTTTTCGTGATGATCGGAGTGTAGCAGAAGCTTGGATCATCGCCGCAGCTCTTCCTCTCAGTTCCTCTCCTGTTTGGTTCTCGAGACCCATCTTGCTGCTCGTGAGCACCTCTCAGCTTTTGCATATCTCTTCATATGATATACTTTTGTATTTTCTGGTGTATTATTTCTTTAATATTGTATCACTCTCTGTGATAACCATGTACTTGTGTTAATTCTGTTGGAATGTATATTATCACTGTGCTTTCGTACTCTGATTCTTACCTGTACTGATACTTAGCGTATATACGTAAGGGTAGTTCCGACCTGCGTATATACGTCACAGTGACATCTCCGTACCCGCGGGATAGGGGTGTCACAATAGCAGCGATAATATCACTCTCTATAAGGCTAGCTTGTGGTTTGGATCGAGTCTCACCAGTCTTCAGGAATCTATAGTGTGCTAAGTAGTGTCCGGATTTATCACATACAAAATAGTTTTCTTTCTTCTTAAAAGTAGTGTTAGTGCTTCTTTTCATCTTAGGGTTCTGATTTGATTTGAAGGTTGACTTATGAAATTGTTTCTTTGGTTTAGTCGGCTTACTATCAATTAGATTCGCCTTGGAGGTAAGCTCCTTGGCTCTTTTTGTTTTCTCTCTTTCTTTGTTCTTCTCTTCAATTTTAGGGTCTATTTGGTTGTCGTAATTGGCCGTAATTCGTAAGTCGTAATTTGTAAATTTTTTACAGTTGTAAATAAGTTGCATGCATGTAAATTTTACGGTGTTTAGTTGGTAATATAAAATTATAAGCGAAAAAGTATATTGTGTTTAACGGTGTTTGGTTGTCGTAATGTGTAAGTCGTAAGTGAAAAAGTTGACCACAAAATTAACTGTTTGGTGATTTAAATTTTTTTAATATTGCAAATAAATACTAAATATGCTAAATATTAAAAAATTAATATTAACATAAAAAATAATACAAATTTGCATGACCACAAAATTAACTGTAAGTGGGTTATAAGTTAGTGGTAATTGAGTTGCAAGTGAGTGATAGTTGAGATTCAAGTGAGTCTTTTATGAATTACGGTCCAAACAAACGTCGTAATTGTAATTAGGTTGTAAGTTATTTACAAATTACAACCTTTTACGGCTTTTACGTCCAAACAAATAGCCTCTTAATATGAATTATTATGTCTTCAATGTTCATTTGTTTCTTTTATTCTTCAGTTCTTTTTTGCAATCTTTCCATGAGTCGGATAGTTTTTCAATAGGGCTCCAGTAACAAAGGCTTCGAGTAGGGTGATGTTTTGATTTTTAAGATCATCAATTAGAATATGGTTTTCATGAATTTGAGAGAAAATATCTTTTTCATCAGCTATGATAAAATTCAAAAAAATTCCAATAACAAATTTTTGAGTTCCAGCATTTTTAAGAATGTATTTTTTATTAAAACTTTTTTAAATTTCAGTTGCAATTTTATTAGGACAATAAACATCAAACGATCCATTACTAAGTGTGTTGAGAATGATGTGTCTACAAATTTTGTTGGTCTTTTTCTGTTTTGCAAGTCTTTTTCTTTCTCTAATTTAGGGTTAGTTATAGCAAAGGCATAACCGGTTAATCAAGTGTAGACAAAACTTTTTTTTACCATCTTTTAAAGTGGTTCCATTCAATGGTTTAATCCTACAGATATCAGGTAAATACTTGGCAGTAGTAGTAGCAACCATAGCAGTATTCATATCTATCTACTCTTAAATTGTTGAAATAAATTGCATTACTATTAGGATCAAATTTTTAAAATTAAACTTTTAAGAAAGAAGAAACTTCTCTAGTTTTGATCAAAGCATGCGGGGCACTGTCATTAAGAGGAGATCGCACCCTTTAAGAGAGTATCTCGGTGCAGCAGATTGATGGCGGCCTACCCTTCAGGATTCAACGATCGCTGGCTCTGTAAGGGCAGATAGCTCAGTGTGTTTAGGAGTAGGGATTAGGTCCTTTTTAAAGAGAGCTTTTCATCATCAAAATACTTTGATAGAGAACACATCCTTGAACAGAGGAAGGAATCTTACTTTGGAAAGAGTTCACAGCAGAACTTGGATAGACAGCCCAACGGCTATACCCGCAAAACAGTCTATTCAGGTCATACCTGCGAGGCCCCGGTACCGGGATCTTCACCACCCTGGGGGCGCACATGCGCACATTAATGTTTTCAGATCCGATTGCCCATTTACCTTCACACCAGGCCTCATTAGGCTTGTGTGTTCGCAGGCACTGCCTAGTCTCTAGGCCTACACAACACATCATGAAAGAGACTTCATATTTAAACACCGTAAAAAAAATTTCCCTATCCAATGTGAGACTAAATGAACTTTGCATAATTTTATAATACCCTCAAATACTAATAATCATCACCCTGCAAACTTTTAGGGGAGTGATTTATTTGTGATGCATGCATACGCATGCAGCTTTAATTGTTTCTAGTTATATGTATGGGGTAACTTACATAATGATATGAAAGACATCAAGCTTCTCCTTGGTCCCTTGGATTCATTGTGTTAGCTATCCTTATTTTTATTTCTATTAACACAAATCCATTAAGGGATAGTTGTAGTCTCTTAAACTAATGAGGTTCAAGAGTGTCCTACGTTGGAGTAATGCCCTTCAAGCGAATATGTGTTGATCTTCAACATGTATTAGCGTGAAGTAAATTCCCTTAATATATGTTGATGTTAAGTGTGAAAAATATTTGCATACAAAGAAATCTGTCGAGAGTTAATAAGGCATGTGACTTCTGATAAACAAGTCACATGTTGTCAATATTTATAAGAAGACTTTTGTCTCATATATTAAAATAGAGTGGGAGGGGTCATCTCCTTTTTCTCAAAACTGAAAATTATCTGTGTAACAAATCAAGAAGAGTTTCGTTAATTAATTAGCAAGAATAATACAAAGAGAGAGAAAAGGAGCGAAGCCAAAGGAGTCATGGTATTAAAGATGTGTTTAAAGAAGAAAAATAATTTAAAAAAAAAAAAACATCCCATAAACGTAGTCTTGAAAAATATGAGATTATTCATTTCTACCTTCGAAATTGTCAAAAGTAGAAGAAAAAAAAAATCTACCAAGGAATTTACTCTCTTATGTGCTTAATTACTTATTTTTCCTCTAAAATGATCAAAAAAAAGGAGACGATTAATTCTAACCGCTCATCTAATAATAGATACAAAGACAGAAACAGGAAAAAAAAAACAAATACGCAGACACACACATGCATGCGCATACAGAGATAAAAATAAAGAGATACACACAAAGAGACGCACAACTCACGCACGCCACATAAGGGAAAATTGTATGCAATATTATTGGAACATAAGCATATTATTATAATCTCAGTTATAAGCAAGCTCAAAACTTCGCACATAATATGGTTTCGAATCTAATTACATATTCTTTTCTAAATTTTTTTTTTTAAAAAAGTAGAGTCTAATTACAGTGGCTATAGTCATGGCGCATGAGCTGATCGCATGCGTGTTGGTGCGCATGCAACACGCCTGCATAACTCTCCCACGGTGCCACGTGGAGCGGATGACCTCATGCGGGTGACATCTAGCTGACGTCACCGATAAGTACAACCGTCCCCCCAAAGACTTCCACAAAGATGATAAGCATGTGGAGTCTTCTCCGTCATGTCGTAAATGGCACGTTGCTCCGACAACTAGATTCTAAAAGCATCTTACATTTATATATTGTCGCGTGGGGTTTCGATTCTGAGGTCTCGCTTTTTTTTCTATTTAAAAAAAAAAAATCTTTGGGTGGCGCGGATATTGGCACACGCATAATTGATTACGGTACACACAAAAATTTGAAACAATTTAATAGATTATTATAATCCTTTATTAAAATATTAAAATTAGCTTCTATTAATATAAAATTACAAATTTTGCTTTTCATATTGATTAATATACACATCCATTGATTTAATAATTCATTGATTAATATGCACACTCATTGATTAATACGCCTATTGATTAATACATACACCCAATAATCTTTTTTTCTCAACAAAATAATCACTTTTATTAGTCACTTTTATTCAAACTCTAAAAGAAATTCAGGTCATCTAAACACTAAAAATTCAAACACATGGATAAGCAATTAACTGCTTGGAGGGATTGCAACAATGAAAAAGTTATTTTTTACTGTTTAAATTCTCTTCTTTTTTTTTCTTTTAGTTTTTGCTGTGTAAATTTTTTTTTTTTTAAACTTTTAATCGCTGCTAGTTCGGGTTTTGTTCGATAAATGTAATTCATATATTATGCTTTTGTTCGGCCTAATTAGGCCAAACAAAATTTAGGCCGAACAAAAAAAATTATTCAGCTTGCCGAACAAAATTCAGGCCGAACAAAAAAAATTTTGCTCAGCGTAATCAGGTCGAACAATCACTCATGTACACCTCATTTTTTAAGATAACCTTCTATATCATAAACTCTGCTTATTTTCAAAGATGTTGCTTGAATTTCAATTGGAGAGGGTATTATTCATGATTGAAATTTTGCTATAGAATTTTTTTTAAAAAGCAAGAAAAACCACCAAATGGGTTAATAAATTTCAAAAAGGTCATATTCTTTTGGAATCTATGGACATTCTATAGCTACTATAAAGCTACAAAAAATCATTACAAGATTGTAACAAAAAAAACCCTAGACAAGACTCAAAGCTATAGGTCATCTTTTCACTGACTTTCCCTCAAAAGGCTGAAAGCACGCACGCTCACGTTGACATGAAAGTAAGAGCTTGAAGCAGCACTTTATACTTCCCACTTGCAAACCTTTATCAGCTTTACAACCCATTGAGAGAGAAAAAAATGAATAAGAAAGGCTAAGCAACGACTGACAATCATCTTCAAGAACCCCAAGAGAGGGAATTTAATTGTATTGTTCGGCCATAGTAGTGTGGGGAGAGAGGAGATAGAGGCATTGGAAGAAATAGCGCAGAGATCGAAAGCCAAAGAGAGTGAGAACAGCGCTTGCAGTAGGCCAGAACAGAGCCCGGTCAACCAGTGTGCACAACGTGCACAGGCACGACCCGGTCGACCGCCCGGTCGACCGTGACAAAGGAACGGTCGACTTGCACGGTCGACCGACTGGCACGAGTTACTCTCGGTTGGTCCTGATCGACCAGGCCGGTCGATCGAGGACAGGGTCGGTCAACTAGTCGGTCGACCGACAGATGCGTTCTACCTCTCCTGAACGGATTTGGACTCCTTTTCTGATTTGGGATCAAATCCAATTGGGGTTTCCTAAATCTCTGGGACTCTCTGATTATAAATAAGGGTTAGAGCCCTCATGAATTATATCTCTCTAAAAAAATCCTCTAAGAAATTTCTTGAAAGTAAGGAACAAATTGTAATTGATTGTTGAATCAATAAATCTCTTTCTCCATTGTCCCAAAGACGTATGCAAATTGTCGAACCTCGTTAAATATTGTGTTGGCTTGTTTTCTCTCTTGTTTCTCTGTTCTTATCGTGTGGGTACTTCTTCAGCGTGTCTATCTCCGTTACTTGGGTTCCTCAAGTTGGTTGTTGCCCAAATAGAAAGTGTTAGGCGCAAGAAGTTCTATCGCCAGACGCAATAAGTGGTATTCAGAGCATTCCAGGTTCATCGTGGGATCGTGTGCCGATTCCAAGAGCATTGGTTGCTGTTTGGCGGAGATCATGTGTCGATCTCGAAGCAGCGTTGGAACTGTTTGTGGGATCGTGTGCCGATCTCAAAACAACTTTTGGATTGCTCGAGGAATCAAAAGGAGGAGTAGATCACTTCGGAAACTCTTCGAGGGTTTCACTTTGAGGTAAAGATCCTATCTTTATCTAGTTTGTTTGATCTAACTCCGTTTATTTTTCGCACTATTGAGGAATCAATTGAGAAGATGGCTAGAGATAGTACACCTACGGTGAAATCCGTGAATTCACATCCATTGAGGATTGATGTGGTGAACTTCGACGGTAAGAACAACTTCACTATGTGGAGATGTGAGATGATGGATGCATTGACGGCATCAAACCTCGAAAACACTCTACAGTTGGAGAAAAAGTGAGAGACTACCACTGAAGAAGATTGGGTTAAGATGAACCGAACGACGTGTGGCTTGACCAGGTCTTACTTGACTCAAAATATCAAGTATTATATGTTGTATGAAAGATCTGTGAGGCAGCTGTGGGAGATCTTAGAGAAAAATATCTGACGAAAAGCATCGAATCACGATTGTAGTTGAAAAGGAGGCTTTATCGCTTTCAGATGAAAAGAGGACTCTCCATTGACGAACACATGCATAACTACACAAAGTTTCTTACAGACCTAGTTAATGTGGATGTGAAGATCTATGAAGAGGATAAGACGGTGATTCTATTGAATTCTCTTCCTGAAGAAGAGTAGAGACATTTACTCTTACATTGATCATTGGACGACAATCACTTAACTTCAATGAGTTACCACTTGAATTAGAGCTCAAAAATATCTTTATACTAGTAAAAAAAAAAAAATCTAAAAAGAAGATATTATATTTAAAAAATTTACAGAGTATATATATGTATCATTCCATTATTTTATAAAATCCAGTTTGAGAGTCCGTCCATACTGGACTATATGTGGGTTCACCCTCGATCGTTTTGGAAAACAGAAATCGCATAGCATTTTTTTTTATTTTCCACTTTCAAATAACATACACCAAGTTTTTCAGTAATTTTAAACTAAGAGGGTTTAAACAGTACACCAAAATAATTTGCCTATCCTTTTGTCTAAAATCATATGAAAGCTGACAATCCTAAAACATCTAAATAGAAAGAAGAAAAACAAAAGAATAAATTGATCAAGTTCTGGATCATTGTCAAACAAAAGAACAAGCTTCCACAACTTTTAACTATAACTATGATGAGTTCATTATTAGCGAAAATTATGATTAAGTTGATGAAAATTTAGTGTACCCTCTACCTCTAACTCTTTTTCTAGACAAAGAAATCTAGCCAATATCAGCTAAGGTGAAAAAAATTCTATGATAGAGAAATGTGAAGAGAACTTAGGCCAACAGGACCACATTTTCCACAAGTAGCATCCAATCTATCACCAAGTGCAATAATTCCAGTAGGAGTGAATTAATAACCATGGATCCTAGCTCGAAGTTGACGGACTTGAAGTCAATGAAAGGAGGGCACCATGAGAGGAAGTGAACTGAAAAGTATGGAACATGTGAATACGCTTAAAGTTATGGAAGTGGGTGGCCTGGTCCCGGTCCATTCCTGGGAATTTCCGCACATCCCTGTCCGAAGTCTGGAGCATGACTTTGATGTCACTTATAAGATTTGGGACACCATAAAAAAAGCTAGTACTTTAGGTGGAGTAGCACACACACTTATATACCCAAGATTATCCCTTAGTCTAACCGATGTGAGACTATTTGTTCGCACTATGCTCAACATGGCTAGGTGAGTGAAAATATTTTTTTTTTATTTACTCTTTTTTGTTAATCATCTTGAAAATGACTGGTTATATTGAATTCTTTTATTTGCACAATTCATACTCTTGACCTAGACTTGAGTTTAAAGGGTGAATTCATTGAAAGATTAGGAATCTATCCTCTCGTCTATATGAAAATTAGAGGATTTGAAAATGAATATATAGGATCATCTTCCCATATAATCATCAATATAATTGTTCCTAATGTTTAATTGACTCAATGATAAAGCATGAGGTGGGGTTGTGATTTGTGGGAACAAATGAGCATAGCTCAAGTGACAGAATATTTTTCAAGTTGGAGAAGGTCAACTGGCGCGGTCGACCGTGGCATGGGTCGGTCAACTGGCCGGTCGACCGACAGACGCGTTTTGGCTTTCCTTTCAAGATTCGGATTCCTTTTCTATTTGGAATCGAATCCAATTGGGATTTTCTAAAACCCAGGGACTCTGTAGTTATAAATAAGGTTAGAGCTCTCATGTGTTGTATCCCTAAAAATCCCTTAGAAAATCTCCCTTGGTAATTCCTTGAAGAAGGAATAAGTAGTGAGTGATTGTTGAATCAATAAAATCTCTCTCCCTTTCCCCAATGACGTAGACACGTTGCCGAACCACATTAAATACTGTGTTGATTGCTTTTCTCTATTGTTCTGTCCTTGTCGTGTAGGGTACATCTTCGGCTGCATCAGTCTCCGTTTGGTAGATTCCTCAGAGCGGTTGTTGCCAAGGATGCAGGCGCAACAGGAACAAATGAGCATAGCTCAAGTGACAGAACATTTTTCAAGTTTTAGAATCAGGGTACAAATAGTATATATTTTCCTTGACGATTAATTTTTTTTTTTTTAGGGTAAGGTGGGGCCTTAGCCCCGAATTAGTCCATGACCATTACCTCACCACGGCGAAATTTAGAATCAGATCTTTATAATATAAACATAGTTATAACATCTAATGTTTAATGTATATGTATTGAGCGAACTTAACTAATTACCCCTCGATATTTCTCAATGCGTAAAATATACTCATCTAATATTCATATAAACGATATTCAGACAGAAAGATTACAACCAAGCAAGACCCATCCCTTCAATAACTATCCCAAATTGTATTAAGTGCAAGTATAATTAGCCTATTAATTTCAGATAGATTGCCAATAAAATTTTATGACTTTTCATTAAATGTGTAGGTGGATGTGGGATGCTCTACTACTTCATCAAAATGGCATAAAGCAGTCATTCTTGAGATCTTTATGAGCTCTTCTTTGTTTATATTCAAGAATCAAGATTGCTCTTTTGGATAGTTTAAAGGACATACAAAATAAACTGAGACAGAAGAGAGAGCAGAATAAATAAATAAAGAAGAGCCTCTGTGATTATAAGCTGCAATTTATGTACAAGTGAGATGCCAGGAATGGTCTCAGCCTCTGATATGACATGGGGCGAGTCGAAGTTGGTCCCTATGATGTGAGGGTGCTTCTTGACGCTCATGCTGATGGTTTCTCTGACTTCTCCTCAGCCTCGACGAGCACCAATGAGATCGTCGAAGCCATTGTAGGTCTCGAGAGTCTTCTTGGTGATGAGGGTGGAATGGTTCCTCATGGCTTCATTGAAAACCTTGTTGAACTTTTGTCGATGTAGTTGAATACAGGCATACCATGGCCCTTGTTGAAAGGCATGCCTCCCTCCAATACAAGCATCATTCAAGTGGTACCTGTAGGAAAACAGACCCAGGTGAGAAACAAGTAGGCCGAGGAAACAAAACACAAGGAAAAGGCCAAGCCCATAGCAGCACAAAACTATGAATAACCTCTACACAAACATTAATTTTCAATTTTTTTTTTTTTTTTGAATTTTTAAACCAGAGTTTATTGACGTGGTCATTAAATTTCAAATTTGAGTCCAGTTTCGTGAAAACAGGCAATAGATACAAATAAGAAGATCCAGATTAAATAGTACATTTCTTGTATTTCTAGTGAAATTCTCTGTAAATCAAACTAGACGTACTAACAAAATATATGCCTCAAAGTACATAATCCCAACTATTTTGTAAATCAGTGGACAATTAAAGTTGATGCATTGCACTGAATCATGGAGAAAATAGCAGTATTTAAAAAGCATTAAGTTGGATGTACTTACTTTTGTTGATCTTTTGAGTCCTCAATTTTTCCTAAATTGGCTGCAAGACATGGATAGATATTTCACCTGGTATCTCCTTTCTGAGCCTAGAAAGATTAAGTTCGCAGTCATGAAGCTGAATGATCAGATCAATCAGTATTGGACCAATGTGAAGACCCTGCAGACGTCTCAAGCTCAACAGCCTATAGAGACATGGGCTGCTATAACAGATGAGCTCAAGGGCAAATATGTGCCGCTCTCCTATTATACTCGTCTTTTAGACAAGTGACGCCAATTCAATCAAGGCAACAAGTCAGCTAAGAAATACGTTATCAAGTTTGATGAGTTTCTCATCAAAGGCAATGTCTTGATCATAGAAGACGAGGCTCAAATCCTTTTCAGGTTTAGAGAGCTGATATTAGAGAAGGCCTAAGGACAAAACTGTTAGCTCGCGGAGTTACATAACTTGAGAAGGCCTATGCCGTTAGGTCCAACCATGCCTTCAGGAATCATGATCAAAGAGCGCACCAGTGTCTAGACCTCTCCAATCTACTCAGTCCCTTAGGTCTAGTACTCATCATCCCTCACCCCTACATAAGAATGATGTCAAGGACAAGAGCTTTGAACTGGTAAAGGGTGAAATTCCCATGTATTAGCGTAAACAACAAGTGAAAGATCATGATAACAATTGCATAGCTAGTAAAGCTTGGTTCACTAGTAAAGAGTGAGAATCTCTGGTTGAAGCCCGATTATGGTTTATATATCAAAAAATAAAAAAGTTAAAAAAAAAAGTGAGTTGATCCCCTAAGAACGGTTCTCACGAATTCATGTGAGAACTTTCACGGGGGCTGTCGGATCTGATAGAGATCTAGTTTTATTTGATTTGATCTATCAGATCTGACGACCCACGTGAAAGTTCTCACAGAAATTCGTGAGAACCGTTCTTAGAGGATCAGCTCCCAAAAAAAAATTAACAATTGCATATCATCTAAAACTTGCTTAATTTTAAGATACTTTCATAAATTTTCACTGTATCTTAAATAATTACCAAAAAGTTTAAAAATCACAATAAAATGTCATGAACTGTGACTTTTTCATGATATTTTATAAAAAAAAGAAGTGAGAATTTTATGAAAGTTTATGTAGTTTAATCTTATTTTTTAAGATTTTAGCAGTTTTTTGAAATCGGGTGAAAGTCTGCAATAGTTCCCTTTCAATTTACACCGCGTGGTGGTTAAAACTGAATAATTGAAAGGATTTAACTGAGCCTATATAACAGGCCCAGCCCAGTTTCATAATGGGTGATGTGCCCAAGAATCTTGTGCAAGGATAGTGCTTGTCAGCCCAATCTCACTTTCAAGGTAGCCCAGATCAGTTCCAACTTAATTCCCACAAAAAATTAAGTTAAACCTTCCCACAAAGAAAAAAATTAATGTAACAAAAAAAAAAAAAAAAACTTGAGTCATCTTTGGTTTCAACTAGAACAGTATATGTGCTTAAAATCAGACCAGTATTTGATTTGATTTAAAGATGGGGGCGAGTGTGATTTGCAATGGGGGGTTTATTTGGGTTTTAAGTAGGTTACTGTGATATAAGCCTCGCCAAATTAACAGCAGAGAGGATCCAATTTTTTCATAGAGAATGAGAGTAGACCTTTCTTAATGATCTTCTTCTCCCATCTTTCATTTCTAGTAAAAATGAAAAATGGGTAAAATTATTGGTTATGCTAACAAAGATAATAAATCAACTCCAAATTTAATTGTGCAATTTTTCAAGAAAACCGCCCAAACCATTGGTAAAAAGAAAAATCTTTATTTCAGAAAATAGTACAAGCAACGACACTCTCAAACATACACCAAATGCAAATAAACTCGATCAACAATCAAGCTACAAGCATCTCGACCATATAAACCTCGTTTATTTGTAGAGCTCAATCACCCAAGAGTTGGCGAAGCTGCAGATGACTTTGGATCCAAAGAATCCAGCTCCCTTAGCCAAGGCATCGAACTCCTTCTCGGTCCTCTCTTTGCCTCCGGGGTGGTGAGCCAACATGATCATGTCGACGTGGATGACCCCCTGCGCCGCGGCCGTGGGCTCGGGGTACGTCGGCAGAATGCTTTCCATGAGGATCACCTTGCCGTTGTCCGGTAGAGCCTTCCAACAGTTCTTCAATAGCTTCAAGCAGTGCTCGTCGCTCCAATCGTGCAGAATCCACTGCGAAATTTACAAGCACATGTTTGTCGACCGTCGATATTGTTTTTTGTTTCATTATCAAGATGGCCATACTCCAACTAATAGTCGGGGAGAATTACAGTGCATATAATCTAAATACGATGTGTCGCTGATTATAGAAGTTACTAACTTTATCAAAACTGGTGTTTTCCCTCTTTTATTTAGAGAGAGTTAGCTCATATGAAGATAACTCCTATAACATATTCCTCATGTGTAAAAGGTTTAAAAGGGAGTGTCGCAAAGCTGTTTGCAGACAGTTATATTTTTCCTATTTTCCTTTTTTTTTTTTTAAATTCAACTGAGCAATTTTTATGCCAATCTTTTCAGATTGGCATGGACAAATTTCACAAGAAATTTCTTCGCAGAAAAATACTAATTTTCTCATCAATGTCTAAATTTTCTTTATTTGACTGACAATTTCAAAGTGTCACACTCAAATGTGAAATCATTGAAATTTGAGAGCCACCATTAGTTAAAGTAACAAAACTTAATCCTATGTTAATCTTGACTTTAGGATCTTATGGACCAATTTTTTTCCCCCTCCAAGAAATGATGATTCTATCACATCAATAAGTTCATAGATTTCAAAGTTGGGCACCCAAATCTTGCCACTTTTCTCAAATGAGTTGAAAGGAAAGGTTGAGTGTTGCTCACCTTCATGAAAATGGCATCTCCACTAGGAACACTCTCAAACATATCCCCACCAACATGCTCCACTCCTGCATCACCAAAATCACATCTTAATTAGAAATGTCACACTCATGCTCAAAAACTTATTCATTCTAACTTAGAAATAAATCACGCCACTTGGTCTATACTTATCAAATATTTGTGAAACTTAAGAAAAATACCAGGAATAGACTCAGCCTCTGATATGACATGTGGTAGGTCGAAGTTGATCCCCTTGATGTGAGGGTGCTTCTTGACGATCATGTTGATGGTTCCGCCAACTCCTCCGCCAACGTCGACGAGCTCCTTGAGATCGGTGAAACCTTTGTAGGTCTCGAGGATCTTCTTGGTGGTGATGGTGGAGTGGTTCCTCATCCCTTCGTTGAACACCTTGTTGAACCTGGGGTCTGTGCCGAGGTACTCAAATGCAGCCTTTCCGTAGGCCTTATTGAATGGGATGCCTCCATGCAAGACGGCATCCTTCAAATAGTACCTGTTATAAAAAAACAGTTCAAATTTACGATCTGAATTAATTAGTTAAACTCGAGTGAAACTATTGTAGATGTTGATATCAGTAGCAGTAGAGAGGATCTGAATCTCGAGAAAACTAAGATTTCATAAATATCAACTTTTAGTCTGAGCACAATTTTTTTCCTTAACCACTCTCAATTACTAATGTTACTGGTTTCTACTCACATAATTTTCTCAAGTTAGTCGTCTAAAGGTACTAATGATAATGCTATGCTTTAATTAATATGGATCCAAATCTAAGTTGATTGTTCAATGTGTTAGGTAATGATAGTGACGTGTGAGATGTAAAACTACAAGTGATTCATTAATAAACCACTAAATGATAATGAAATAATAATAACATAATTCAGACACCCAAACACGAACTAGTCTCCCACATTGACCCACCAAATCTTTGTAACCCATGCTTCGGTTGTGAAAATTTAATTTGTTATATTAAAATGCTATCTTGAACGCTATTTAAAAAAAAAAAAAAAATCTGAGCCACTAGAACTTGTCAAGAAATACTCATGATCTCTATTATTATAGCATAAAAGAAAAAAAAAAATATAGAGAAAAAGAAAAGAAGAATAATGTCATCGTGATGTGATGCGCAAATCATTGGGGTCTTTTAAATAAGAGTATTGCTAATTGTATTATGAATATTGTACTACTGTTAGGCTGATAAATAAGTTTCACCGGCAATTTACAATGGGAAAGCTCACATCCCTACTATTTAGTACCAGTAAAATATATAGAAAAATATCAATAGTAATAAACATTTTCTATAAACAACTAGGGAGTTAAATATTTGAGTATTTGAATTATAACAGATTAAAGAAAACCCAAAAAAAACATAGAGAGTTGTGCTAACTCCTTCAGAGTAAAAAAAAGAAAAAACAATTAGCCTAATGAGAAACGTGACAAGGGCCTTGCAACCGCAAAGCGCGCTCTTTCATGGCACCATCGCTGTGAAGGACTCGGGGCTTCATCCCAAAAGACTAGTCTTTTGAGTGGAGTTACCCAAATACTTATAAGCTCAAGGCCATCCCCACGTCTAACCGATGTGGGACTATTTGTTCGACCCAAACCCAACACGCTGCCACCCACTTTTGTCTCGTTAGTTGCTTAAACAAGTAAAGAAAACAAACAATGGAGAGTTTTTACTCATCAAAATTAATAATAAAAGATATTAATGGAGACTTGCCCATAAGCCAAATTGAGTACTGTTTTTCCTCAACTAGATATATTTTAAAGCTTAAACACACAACTTAACCTTCTGAAATAACTTCATTTCATAGCTTAATGAAATATTTCTAGGCTGAGGTTTTGTATTTCAGTTTCAGGCTTCTTTAATTATGAACAAGATAGGCTTTAAGCAAGGGTTAGAAACCCAAGTTAGAGGTAGGTATAAAGAAAAGTGTTAAGAATTCAATATTTTTGTAAAACACTGAAAAACAAATATAAAATAGACGATCAATACTAAAAACTTCTTTTTAAAATCTAAGCTATTAAAATCATATAATCAAAATTATCTGTTATATCTTAATATCAAATACGTACCAGCTCTCCATGAGGACCTTGTCCTGAGTCATGAGAGCCAGGGCAGACATGGACACCCCATCCTCGTTCTTGGTCAAGAACTTCACCACCGGCGCCGCCCCGTAACGCCTCTCCTCCTTCCCGTCGGCAGTCATGTCGAGCGTGCACGTCAGAATACTGTAGCTAGCAAGCAGCCTGAGGATCCTGTCCAGCATCACTGCGGCCTGGGGGTTCTCGGTGGGCAGCTGGGTGGCGATCTCGGCCGGGGACAGGTGGGCGCCGGGGCCAGCCTTTGCGATGATCTCAAAGAGATCGAGCTCGATGGCGGCCGTTAGGGTCATGGGCAGGATGGAGAAGCTGGTTAGTTGTTGGGCGTAGAGGCAGGCCTCCTCGTCTGAGGACTGAGGGGCTGGCGTGATGAAGTTCTGTGTTGACCCCATTTTTTTTGTCAATTTTTCTTTTCTTTTTTTCTTTTTTTTTTTTTTTGACAATTTTTTGTGACAAATTCTTTGTGTGTGATTGATGAGCAAATGGGAGACCTGAGGGGGGTTTTATAGCGTGTGATGCATCAGTGTCTCTCAAGGCTCACCAACCGCGCACCAACTGGCGACAATTTGGGCCCACTGGGGAATGAAGTCAGTTGGAGGGACCAGCTGGAGTTTGGATTTAGGGTTTTTTTTTTTTTCAATATAATATTTTTGTTTGTTTTTCTTCTGTTCTCTCACTTTACAACTGTACATTTTAATGTGAGAGAATTTTTGTTCTCTTTCAGATACATTTTCTGAATTATTTTTGTTAACTTTTTAATAAAAAGCGAGGAACCGACTTCATTGTTTTTTCTATAAAAAAAAATAGAAGAAGGTGCAGGTGAGGCCTATTTAGTTCGTTTGAAAGGATTTAATTGAGTTGGCTGGGCACCGACAGTGAAAATAGGAGGTAACAAAACACGTGCACAGAAGTCTGTTTAGGCAAAGTAATAAGAAGCAATGAAGTAAACAGAAGTTAATTTGATAAGTGTTGAATATTAACAGTGGATGGGTGCTCCAAATGGTAGAGTTATAGAACATTAATACTTAACAAAATATATATAGTGTAGATTAAGATTAGAACTTGAGATTGTGAATAAGGAGTTTTTAAGTTTTGCTTGTAATTTGAATCTGAGAGACTGAGACTGACAACACTGAATTGTTAAACAACATCAGGAGGGGGGGGGGGGGGGGGGGGGGGGGCGGGGGTGAGAGAGAGTAGCGAGACAAAATACGCTTTTTTTTAGTTCTTCTAGTGATCATCTTTTTCTATGGTTGGAGTCGCTGATTAATATAATAGAGATGTATATATGTATTATGAATTATATCTGAAATTTCTCTCTTGAAACTTAGGAACGGGGACTGTTACCGATAGGCTAACCCGCTTTCACAAAAAGATTTTTAAATCACAGAGAAAACAGGCCTTGGTTAAGGGAATCAAATCAAAGATCAAATCAAAATTGAGAAAAGGTTATGCATCACTGAAACTTGCACACACAGCAGTTATTTATTATTCCTCAACAGCCTCAACCCTTCTCCTCTTTGAAGAATCATAGCTGTCTTCGTCTCACCAAACACACACTCACTCTCTCTCTCTCTCTCTCTCTCTCTCTCTCTCTCTCTCAGAGAGAGAGAGAGAGAGAGGAGTCTTCAGCTACGAAAAATTCGCATGAGCCTTTTCAGTGCGAAATTAAGTTTGGACCATTGGATTTGATCAAACGATCTCATTGATTTCATAATCAATTCAACTCTACCTGCTTCGTGGGCCCCACATGGCTGAATTAAAAGTAGTTGTGCCAGCAGTTTTTTCCCCTCTCCCTCTCTCTCGGGACCAGATGACTCTCTCCCCCTCTCTCGAGCTCCCTTCTCGCTGCCGCCATAGTCGCTGCCCCAATCTCTCTCTCTCTCTCTCTATCTCTCTCTCGCTCTCGCTCTCTCATTATCTCTTTCTTTCTCAGATCTCGAGCTTGATTTCAGCACGATCTCGACCTCCAGGAGGACACTCGATCTCTAGCACACCGCTCGACCCTCGTCGCTCGACCTCCAGCACGTCGCTCAACCTGGAACTCTAGCATGTTGTCAATTGGAGTTCTTGGCATATGCAATTTGATTAACTCTTGGCATATGCAATTGCCTTCAGAATCTCCATTTTTATTTTTGTTTTTGTGGAACAGCTAGTGTTTGATTGCGGAATGGTTTGTAATTAATTAGAAGTGGAAGACCTTGTTTTACCTAGAAATAGTGACTATTAATTGTATGCCTCATAATTTCTCTAATAAAAAACTTTGTTTCTTTGTTTTCCATTTTCCTTTTCCTTTTCCTGGACTCAATAGTAAGAAATTGTTATGTGTTGGTCTATTCAACCATTAACTGTAAATTTTTTTACAGCTGTAAATGAGTTACATGCATGTAAATTTTAAGGTGTTTGGTTGGTAATATAAAATTATAAGTGAAAAAGTGTATTGTGTTTAACGGTGTTTGGTTGTCGTAATGTGTAAGTCGTAAGTGAAAAAGTTGACCACAAAATTAACTATTTGGTGATTTAAAATTTTTTAATATTGCAAATAAATACTAAATATGCTAAATATTAAAAAAATTAATATTAACATAAAAAAATAATACAAATTTGCATGGCCACAAAATTAACTGTAAGTGGGTTGTAAGTTAGTGATAATTGAGTTGCAAGTGAGTGATAGTTGATTTTCAAGTGAGTCGTTTATGAATTATGGTCCCAACAAACGTCGTAATTGTAATTAGGTTGTAAGTCATTTACAAATTACAACCTTTTATGACTTTTACGTCCAAACAAATAGCCTCTTAATATGAATTATTACGTCTTCAATGTTCATTTGTTTCTTTTATTCTTCAGTTCTTTTTTGTAATCTTTCCATGAATCGGATAGCTTTTCAATAGGGCTCCAGCAACAAAGGCTTCGAGTAGGGTGATATTTTGATTTTTAAGATCATCAATAAGAATATGGTTTTCATGAATTTGAGAGAAAATATCTTTTTCATCAGGTATGACAAAATTCAAAAAAATTCCAATAACAAATTTTTGAGTTCCAGCATCTTCAAGAATGTATTTTTTATTAAAACTTTTTTAAATTCAGTTGCAATTTTATTAGAACAATAAACATTAAACGATGCAATACTAAGTGTGTTGAGAATGATGTGTCTACAAATTTTGTTGGCCTTTTTTCTGTTTTGCAAGTCTTTTTCTTTCTCTGGTTTAGGGTTGGTTATAGCAAAGGCATAACCGGTTAATCAAGTCTAGACAAAACTTTTTTTACCATCTTTTAAAGTTGTTCCATTAAATGATTTAATCCTACATATATCAGGTAAAGACTTGGCAGTAGTAGTAGCTGTTGGAATTGAAGAATATAAAGGTGAATCTTCGAGTTGAATTATGGCGAGATCCGTTGATCGAATCAACCGGATGATGGTTGGAGTGTGTTCTCCTTCCATTTGTGATGAACGTGGTATATTCACATGTTCAATTTCGACTTCGAATGAATGAGATATTCAAGTCCAAAGATTGCCTAATTTAAAGCCAAAAGGGACTAAAGTTAGCTACAAGCATTTAGTCCCACATTGGCCGTGTGATGGAAGCCTATGAGTTATAAATAGAGAAAAATGAGAACAAAGGGTGTGCCCTTTGGGTACTTGGAGTTTTCGCGCGCGAAAAGGAGGGAACTATGCACGTACATACGTGCGCGCCGCCGCTGGCGGCGGCGGCGGCCGGCCGGAGCCGGGTCGGGCACGGGCTTGGGCTTGGGTCTGAGTTCGGGTTCCCTACTTGGCCAGGTTCTTTTTGAATCAGGGTCCGTAGGTATGGGCCGAACCGCTCCAGCCCGCCCGCGAAAGGATTCGAACCACCCGCCAACGGGTGTCCGCGCGAACAGATCCGAACCATTCGCCAACCGCTGTCGGAAAAACCGACCGTGCGGTTGGGCGGTTGATCGGTTGCGACGGTTCTGTCCGAACCGTCGCAACTGTTGTCTTTTTGGCGGACGAGAATACCCTTCCGGAGCGCTATAAATAGCGCTCCAGAGGTTCATTCTCAGACACACAAAATAGAAAGATCTCTCTCTCTCTCCACAGTTCTGAATTAAGTTCTGAACTGGGCTCCAGCGAAGTGGGAATCTACGACTTCCAGAGCGACTTCCAGCGAAGTGGGAATCCGCGACTTCCAGCGTGAAGTGGGAATCCAAAGCAACTTCCTAAAAGGAGATTCTGCCAAATTATTCTGAAAGAGGAATCAGAAAATTCAACAGATTCTTTTATAAGAATTGTTGTCTGAATCTGGTACTTCTGAAGAAAGATATTCTTCTACCTTCCTTCATCCTTATCAGTGGGTGCTCCTCCAAAAAGAGTAATGCAAATATTCATTTGAAATTTGTCATTATACCGCTGCTTTTAATAATCCTGTGTAGGTACTGGTTGACTACAGTTCGACCGTACGGTGATTTGGTAGTGCTATCCAAATACCGTGAAGAAGTGTTGTATCTTGGGAGACCAGCGTCCATTATCCCATTAGCACCGGTGCGGGGGACGTAATTGTCTTAAGGAGATTCGCTCTAAGCGTACCTCACTTCAAATACTGTATAAGTAGATTAAGTCCTTTATACAGGGGATATACTCTACAGTATATCGAGATTGACTTAGATTCAGTCTAAGTGATACTGTATAAGTGGACTAAGTCCTTTATACAGGGGATATACTTTACAGTATATCGAGACTGACTTAGATTCAGTCTAATTGGTGCTTTAACCAAGGAAGGAAATTGAAAGGTGGTTCTTAAATTAAGGAACGTTCTATTAAACGGAAAACCTCCCACCTGATATTTGCCGACCTGGCCAATTAGATTGTTGATATCTCAGTGATCTTGATTAGTTGTCAGATTGATTCTTGTTAAGCAGAATAACCAACAATCTTAAGACAATTACCGTTTCTTACTTCTGTTCTGCTTGAACTTGCAGAAAAAAATGTCTGAGACAAATCAAGATACCTCCAGCAAGGCAACAAACATACCGCTCTAAGGTTTGATGCCTACTCCACTTCCTAACCCGAAGCCGGAGAAGCCAGGAAAGTTTGATGGCACAGAATTCAAGAGGTGGCAACAGAAGATGCTCTTCTACTTGACCACTCTTCATCTGGCCAAATTCCTGCAGGAGGATCCACCAGAACCCGGAACTGATCGGGACTCAGTCCTTGCAGTCGATGCTTGGACACAAGGTGACTTCCTTTGCCGAAATTATGTTCTTAATGGACTGGATGACTCTCTTTACAATGTCTACAGTCCGATCACTACGGCAAAGAAGTTATGGGCCAGTCTTGACAAGAAGTACAAAACTGAAGATGCTGGTACCAAGAAGTTCGTCGTTGGACGATTTCTGGAGTACAAAATGGTGGATAGCAAGACTGTCATCAGTCAGGTGCAAGAGTTCCAACTTATCTTGCACGAGATAGAGGCAGAAGGTATGATTCTTCCTGAAACTTTTCAGGTTGCAACCATCGTGGAGAAACTCCCCCCAGCGTGGAGAGACTTCAAGAACTACCTGAAGCACAAGCGAAAGGAGCTAAAGTTGGAGGATCTCATTGTGAGGCTTCGTATAGAGGAGGACAACCGCAAGTCCGAGAAAAGGAGCAGCAAGAACTCCTACGAAGCAAAAGCAAATGTGATCGAGGACTCAAAGGGGAAAGCGTCTACTTCCAAAGGCTTGAAGCGGAAGAAGACATCCCAGGGGTACAAAGGCAAGGCCCAAGACGGCAAAAGCATGCGCTTCAAAGGAACCTGCTACATCTGCAACAAAGAAGGGCATAAGGCCAATGAATGTCGCAGCCGTCTAAAGAAGAACAAGAAGAGTCACCCACAGGCGAATATGACCAACCATGAATCACCAAGTCTTTCAGCTGTGGTGTCAGAAGTGAATCTGACAACAAATAACAAAGATTGGTGGGTAGACACGGGAGCTACTCGGCACATCTGCTCAGAGAAATTGCTATTCTCAGAATATCAAACGCTAGAGCAAGATGAGCAACTATTCATGGAGAATTCAGCTTCCTCAAAGGTTGAAGGAAAGGGCAAGGTCATCCTGAAGTGGACATCGGGGAAAGAGCTTACTCTTAACGATGTCCTTCATGTTCCAGACATCCGCAAGAATCTGATCTCCGGATCAATACTTAGTAAGAAAGGATTTAGAATTGTATTTGAATCCGACAAATTTGTACTTACTAAGGGAGGGATGTATGTGGGAAAGAGCTATCTTGTTGATGGACTTTTTAAAGCCAATGTTGCAGTGGTTGATAAAAAGTCCGTGTATTTGTACCCAAAGCTAATCAATAAGAAAAATTCTTCTGTTTATTTGCTTGAGTCTCCTAATTTGTGGCATGCTAGATTAGGGCATGTAAATTACAAGTTTTTAAAGAACTTGTCTAATCTGGGATATATTCCTAAACTCAACTTGGAAGAAATTCGCAAGTGTGAGGTTTGTGTTGAGGCCAAGTTGGCTAAAAATTCATTTCACTCAATAGATCGAAATACAGAACCTTTAGGGTTAATTCATAGCGATCTATGTGACTTGAAGTTTATGCCAACTAGAGGCGGTACAAAGTATTTTATTACTTTTATTGATGACTGTACAAGATACTGTTATGTGTATCTTTTAAACAGTAAGGATGAGGCAATAAATATGTTTACAACATATAAAGCCGAAGTTGAGAATCAACTCAACAAGAAAATCAAGATTCTAAAATCCGATAGAGGCGGAGAATATGAATCAAATGATTTTAGTGAGTTATGTGCTAGTTTTGGTATAATACATCAAACAACAGCACCATATACTCCTCAGCAAAATGGAATTGCTGAACGGAAGAACAGAACTTTGAAGGAGATGGTTAATTCCATGCTCGTAAGTTCTGGAGCTCCGCAGAACTTGTGGGGGGAAGCTCTATTAACTGCAAATTATATTCTAAATAGAGTAACCCACAAGAAACTTGGTCTCATACCATTCGAGTTATGGCATGGAAGGACACCTTCCTACCATTACCTCAAAATGTGGGGGTGCCTTGTAAAAGTGCTAGCTCCATTACCTAAAAAGACTAAGTTGGGAGCAAAAACTATAGACTGCGTATTTATAGGCTATGCCTTGAATAGTAGTGCCTACAGATTTCTGGTTCATAAATCAGAAATACAAGATATTCATGTAAACATGATTATCGAATCTCGAGATGCTGTGTTCTTTGAAGACATCTTTCCGTACAAACGGGAAGCAGATAAGACTTCTGGGAAAAGAACATATGAGATGGCGTTCAGGGACGAAAGCCCCGAGGAACCAATTGTAAATGCGGAAATTGAACCAAGAAGAAGTCAGAGATCTAGAATCTCAAAATCTTTTGGTCCAGATTTCATAACATACGCTATTGAGAGCGAGCCTCAAACATTTAAAGAGGCTATGTCAACCCCAGAAGCATAAATGTGGAAAGAAGCTATAAATAGCGAAATAGAATCCATACTAAGTAATCATACTTGGGAATTGGTAAACTTGCCTCCTGGAAGTAAACCAATTGGGTGTAAGTGGATTTTCAAATGAAAATTAAAACCCGATGGATCTATCGATAAGTACAAGGCTAGATTAGTAGCCAAGGGTTATCGACAAAAAGAAGGACTTGACTACTTCGATACTTATTCACCAGTAACAAGAATAACGTCTATACGGATGTTGATTGCGATTGCAGTATTGCACAACTTAGATATCCATCAAATGGATGTCAAGACTGCATTCTTAAATGGTGAATTAAGTGAAGAGATATATATGGAGCAACCTGAAGGATTTAAAGTCAAGGGCCAAGAACACAAGGTGTGTAAATTGGTAAAATCCTTATACGGTTTAAAACAGGCTCCAAAACAATGGCATGAGAAATTTGATAGTGTCATGATCAAAGATGGATTCACTATCAATGAATGCGATAAGTGTGTTTACACGAAAACAGTTGGAGATGCATGTATCATTGTTTGTCTTTATGTAGACGACATGTTGATACTTGGGACTAATATTGAAATTATTAAGTCCACTAAAAGAATGTTATCCAACAGTTTTGATATGAAGGATCTGGGGGTTGCTGATGTAATTTTAGGAATTAAAATTACCAGAACACCAGATGGAATCAGTCTATCTCAATCTCACTACGTGGATAAGATGATAGAAAGATTCAAGGATCATGGGATAAAAGAGAATACAAATCCTTTCTCCCACACGTCCACCTTCATAAGAATACAGGAACTGGAATACGCCAGTTGGAGTATTCTCAGATTATCGGAAGTCTAATGTATTTAATGAATTGCACTAGACCCGATATTGCTTACGCTGTAAGCAAGTTAAGTAGATACACTAGCAATCCTAGTGATCTACACTGGACCGCTCTACTACGAGTATTGGGTTACGTATCGCATACCAAGGAATATGCCTTGAGATATGGACAGTATCCTCCTGTACTGGAAGGATACAGTGATGCTAAGTGGATTGCAGATTCTGAGGAATCAAAATCAACTAGCGAATACGTATTTACTCTAGCAGGAGCAGCGGTATCATGGAAATCTTCTAAGCAAACATGTATTGCCCGTTCCACTATGGAATCGGAATTCATAACCTTAGATAAGGCTGGAGAAGAAGCAGAATGGCTTCGACAATTCTTAGAAGATATACCATTATGGCAAAAGCCAGTGCCCGCTATATGTATACACTGCGATAATCAAGCAGCTATATCTAGGGCACAAAATGTTTTATACAACGGTAAGTCTAGACATATTCGTCGTAGACATAATACCGTGAAGCAGTTGCTCTCAAATGGAATTATCTCTATTGACTTTGTATCGTCAAAGGATAATTTAGCGGATCCGCTTACTAAAAGTTTAAGTGGAGAGCGTATAAACTGCGCATCGAGGGGAATGGGTTTAAAAGCCTAACCTTACCGAGTCAGCTTAATGGAAACCTCACTTAGCGACTGGAGATCCCACGGACTAAGTTCAAGAGGAAAAACTAGTTATGATTGACTCAGCAAGTAAGCACTTGGGAGCTTGACTCCAATCCATTCCTTTGGTGCACATAAGTGCTTTTCTACAAGTGGATTAAGGATAAGCTTAAATGCTTTTAATGATGCCTATATCTTGTTACTAAACAAGTGGAGTAGAGTAGACTACTCTTAATAGGTTCATCACCTATGTGAGTATAGAGTTGGGTCGGCTCTTTGGGAATCTCTATGGAGGCTGTTATTCCCTAAAGATACTCTCTGAAATCAAGAATGTCCAGGGCCAAAACGGACACAACAGAGAACCAAAGTTGATTTGGAAAGTCACTGTGTGAAGCTTGTTGACTTGGCTTACACTAACGGCTAACAGTTCAAGACCTAGTTCACTGATTAGCCAGTAAGTCCGATAAAACTTTCGCTATGGAAGGTTCAAGACCTAGTTCACCTATCCTTATGCAGTTTCTTTTCTCAAGTACCTTTCACAATAGAGTCAGTCTCTTTGTGTGTCATTTCCTTGAATCTTCATTCATTGTGGGGGATTGTTGGAATTGAAGAATATAAAGGTGAATCTTCGAGTTGAATTATGGCGAGATCCGTTGATCGAATCAACCGGATGATGGTTGGAGTGTGTTCTCCTTCCATTTGTGATGAACGTGGTATATTCACATGTTCAATTCCGACTTCGAATGAATGAGATATTCAAGTCCAAAGATTGCCTAATTCAAAGCCAAAAGGGACTAAAGTTAGCTACAAGCATTTAGTCCCACATTGGCCGTGTGATGGAAGCCTATGGGGTATAAATAGACAAAAATGAGAACAAAGGGTGTGCCCTTTGGGTACTTGGAGTTTTCGCGCGCGAAAAGGAGGGAACTATGCACGTACATACGTGCGCGCACGCGCGCCGCCGCTGGCGGCCTGCCGGCCGGCGCCGGGCCGGGTCGGGTCGGGCACGGGCTTGGGCTTGGGCTTGGGTCTGAGTTCGGGTTCCCTACCTGGCCTGGTTCTTTTTGAATCAGGGTCCGTAGTAGGTATGGGCCGAACCGCTCCAGCCCGCCCGCGAAAGGATTCGAACCACCCGCCAACGGGTGTCCGCGCGAACAGATCCGAACCATTCGCCAACCGCTGTCGGAAAACCGACCGTGCGGTTGGGCGGTTGATCGGTTGCGACGGTTCTGTCCGAACCGTCGCAACTGTTGTCTTTTTGGCGGACGAGAATACCCTTCCGGAGCGCTATAAATAGCGCTCCAGAGGTTCATTCTCAGACACACAAAACAGAAAGATCTCTCTCTCTCTCTCTACAGTTCTGAATTAAGTTCTGAACTGGGCTCCAGCGAAGTGGGAATCCACGACTTCCAGAGCGACTTCCAGCGAAGTGGGAATCCGCGACTTCTAGCGTGAAGTGGGAATCCAAAGCAACTTCCTAAAAGGAGATTCTGCCAAATTATTCTGAAAGAGGAATCAGAAAATTCAACAGATTCTTTTATAAGAATTGTTGTCTGAATCTGGTACTTCTGAAGAAAGATATTCTTCTACCTTCCTTCATCCTTATCAGTGGGTGCTCCTCCAAAAAGAGTAATGCAAATATTCATTTGAAATTTGTCATTATACCGCTGCTTTTAATAATCCTGTGTAGGTACTGGTTGACTACAGTTCGACCGTACGGTGATTTGGTAGTGCTATCCAAATACCGTGAAGAAGTGTTGTATCTTGGGAGATCAGCGTTCATTATCCCATTAGCACCGGTGCGGGGGACGTAATTGTCTTAAGGAGATTCGCTCTAAGCGTACCTCACTTCAAATACTGTATAAGTAGATTAAGTCCTTTATACAGGGGATATACTCTACAGTATATCGAGATTGACTTAGATTCAGTCTAAGTGATACTGTATAAGTGGACTAAGTCCTTTATACAGGGGATATACTTTACAGTATATCGAGACTGACTTAGATTCAGTCTAATTGGTGCTTTAACCAAGGAAGAAAATTGAAAGGTGGTTCTTAAATTAAGGAACGTTCTATTAAACGGAAAACCTCCCACCTGATATTTGCCGACCTGGCCAATTAGATTGTTGATATCTCAGTGATCTTGATTAGTTATCAGATTGATTCTTGTTAAGCAGAATAACCAACAGTAGCAACCATAGCAGTATTCATATCTATCTACTCTTAAATTGTTGAAATAAATTGCAGTATTATTAGGATCAAATTTTTAAAATTAAACTTTCAAGAAGGAAGAAACTTCTCTAGTTTTGATCAAAGCATGCGGGGCACTGTCCTTAAGAGTAGATCGCACCCCTCTAAGAGAGTATCTCGGTGCAGCAGATTAATGGCGGCCTACCCTTCAAGATTCAACGATCGCTGGCCCTGCAAGGACAGATAGCTCAGTGTGTTTGGGAGCAGGGATTAGGTCCTTTTTAAAGAGAGTTTTTCATCATCAAAATACTTGGGCAGAGAACACATCCTTGGACAGAGGAAGGAATCTTACTTTGGACAGAGTTCACAGTAGAACTTGGACAGACAGCCCACGGCTATACCCACAAAACAGCCTATTCGGGTCACACCCGCGAGGCCCCGGTACCCGGATTTTCACCACCCTGCAGGCGCACATGCGCACATTAATGTTTTTCAGATCCGGTTGCCCATTTACCTTCACACCAGGCCTCATTAGGCTTGTGTGTTCACAGGCACTGCCTAGTCTCTAGGCCCACACAACACATCATGAAAGAGACTTCATATTTAAACACTGTAAAAAAAATTTCCCTAACCAATGTGAGACTAAATGAACTTTGCATAATTTTACAATACCCTCAAATACTAATAATCATCACCCTGCAAACTTTTTAGGGGAGAGATTTATTTGTGATGCATGCATACGCATGCAGCTTTAATTGTTTCCAGTTATATGTATGGGGTAACTTACATAATGATATGAAAGACATCAAGCTTCTCCTTGGTCCCTTGGATTCATTGTGTTAGCTATCCTTATTTTTATTTCCTATTAACACAAATCCATTAAGGGATAGTTGTAGTCTCTTAAACTAATGAGGTTCAAGAGTGGCCTACGTTGGAGTAATGCCCTTCAAGCTACTATGTGTTGATCTTCAACATGTATTAGCTTGAAGTACATTCCTTTAATATATGTTGTTGTTTAGTGTGAAAAATATTTGTATAAAAAGAAATATGTTGAGAGTTAACAAGGCATGTGACTTCTGATAAAAAAGTCACATGTTGTCAATATTTATAAGAAAACTTTTGTCTCATATATTAAAATAGAGTGGGAGGGGTCATCTCCTTTTCCCAAAACTGAAAATTATCTGTGTAACAAATCAAGAAGAGTTTCGTTAATTAATTAGCAAGAATAATACAAAGAGAGAGAAAAGGAGCGAAGCCAAAGGAGTCATGGTATTAAAGATGTGTTTAAAGAAGAAAAATAATTTTTAAAAAAAACATCCTATAAACGTAGTCTTGAAAAATATGAGATTATTCATTTCTACCTTCGAAATTGTCAAAAATAGAAGGAAAAAAAAATCTACCAAGGAATTTACTCTCTTATGTACTTAATTACTTATTTTTTCCTCTAAAATGATCAAAAAAGAAGACGATTAATTCTAACCGCTCATCGAATAATAGATATAAAGACAGAAACATAAAAAAAGACAAACACGCAGACACACACATATATGCGCATACAGAGATAAAATTAAAGAGATACACATAAAGAGACGCACAACTCACGCACGCCACATAAGGGAAAATTGTATGCAATATTATTTGGAACATAAGCATATTATTATAATCTCAGTTATAAGCAAGCTCAAAACTTCGCACATAATATGGTTTCGAATCTAATTACATATTCTTTTCTTAATTTTTTTTTTTTTTAAAAGTAGAGTCTAATTACAGTGGCTATAGTCATGGCGCATGAGCTGATCGCATGCGTGTTGGTGCGCATGCAACCCGCCTGCATACGTCACCTCCTCTCCCACGGTGCCACGTGTAGCCGATGACCTCATGCGGGTGACATCTAGGTGACGTCACCGATAAGTACAACCGTCCTCCCAAGACTTCCACAAAAGCATGTGGAGTCTTCTCCGTCATGACGTAAATGGCACGTTGCTCCGACAACTAGATTCTAAAGCATCTTGCATTTATATATTGGGGGTGTTTGGTTGCAAGGAAGTAGGCGGAATTAAGGAAATGAGAAAGTATAATTGTTTATTTTCCTATCTATTCAAACACCAGAAAAGAAAAATAAGAAAACCATTTTTTCTTTTCTCTTTTCTCTTTTACACAATCATTTCCTCACTTCTAAAGTGTTACAGTTAATTTTGTGGTCATGTAAATCTCATTTGTAATAAGTTGTAATACAAAACAGTTAATTTTTTATCATGTAAATCTCACTTGCATTCCAATTACAGTCTATTTTTTATTTTTCTTAATTAATTTTTATTTTAATATTATTTTGCGGTCAACTTTGTGGTCAACTTTTCCACTTCCACTTTCACGTTACCATCCAAACACCGGAAAAGACATAACATTTTTCAAATCACACTTCCTAACAACATCCAAATACCGGAAAACTTACTAACCAATTCCCAAGTTCTAAAGGGAACTATTACCAATTCCTCACTTCCTTACTTCCTCACTTCCACCCTTAACCAAACAGGCCCATTGTCGGCGTGGGGTTTAAATTCTGAGGTCTCGCTTTATTTTTCTATTTTAAAAAAAAAAAATCTTTGAGTGGCGCGGATACTGGCACAGGCATAATTGATTACGGTACACACAAAAAGTTGAAACAATTCAATAGATTATTATAATCCTTAATTAAAATACTAAAATAAGCTTCTATTAATATAAAATTACAAATTTTGTTTTTCATATTGATTAATATACACATCCATTGATTTAATAATTCATTGATTAATATGCACACTCATTGATTAATACGCCTATTGATTAATACATACACCCAATAATCTTTTTTCTCAACAAAATAATCTCTTTTATTAGTCACTTTTATTCAAACTCTAAAAAAAATTCAGATCATCCAAACACTAAAAATTCAAACATATGGATGAGCAATTAACTACTTGGAAGGATTACAACAATGAAAAAGTTATTTTTTACTGTTTAAATTCTCTTCTTTTTTTAGTTTTTGTTGTGTAAAATTTTTTAAAAAAAACTTTAAATCGCTGCTAGTTCGGATTTTGTTCGATAAATGTAATTCATGTATTATGCTTTTGTTCGGCCTAATTAGGCCGAACAAAATTTAGGCCGAACAAAAAAAGTTATTCAGCTTGCCGAACAAAATTCAGGCCGCACAAAAAAAATTTTGCTCAACGTTGTTGACACTTAAAAAAGACAAGATTCTTATTGGTCCGAATGATGTCTAAACTTGTTGACATTTACAAAAGACAAGTGACAGATAAGCTGACGACCAGTTTTCACCCGTCTCCAAGGGACAAGGAAGCAAATTGGATTCTACTGATCAGACAGTAAGCCCAGATTGTCTCTAAACAGACCTCAGCAGGTCTAAGATGTTAGCATTTAGCATCACATGAGCCCAAAGAGACAGCCTCGCTTGAGAGGCTAAAATCATCCAACTTCGCCTTGAAGCCATTCACAGCTCCGTCAGGAAGCTAACTTATAGCTTCGCCTGAACTGCTCAAGTCAACTCCGCAGAGAGTTAGCTTCGCTTGAAGCCACACGCAACCGCGCAGAAGGGTATGCGGTAGCTTCGCCACAAACGATATCTAGCTCCGCTGAAGAGTTGTCTTCTGACTTCGCCATATGGTCCTTCCAGCTCCGCTGCGAGCTCGATGCGGGCAGCGCCGCTGCGGGTCTGCTATGGTCAACCTTTGACCAATTAAATCTCCAGATGAGATCAAATCTAATCGGATCAAGATTAAATCCAATCAAGATCAAATCTGAAATCAAATTTGGCAGTTGATTTCCATAATCTCTTGACTCTCCTAAAACAAGTAAGAGGATCAGGGAAAATCTTCCAACTGTATGGAAAGGATCAAAACAGATCAAGAGGATCAACCGACCTGCTATTTCTAGCTTCGCAGAAGCTGATCCTAGCCTCGCAGTAAGGCTACTTTTTAGATTTTAAACAGATTTGATCTAATCTGTTTCTATATTTTCAAGAGACAATTATACCCTTGCTCTCCCTATAAATAGCCCACCAGGGGCACAAGGAGAGAGGCGCGCACGAAGACCTCCCACACACGCAAAGACTTCTTCTGTACGACTTCACGGGAAGAGACGGCAAACTTCTCAAGAGGACGTACCACGCTTACAAACAGAGATCTATTCTCTTGAATTCAGAGACTTTTAGAGAGCTGCTTCTCTAATCAGGGTGCTGATACCCTAATACCTCCCTTCTTCTCAAGGAATCTCCAGAACCAGGCGAGAAGGAATTCCTAAGTGAAGGCGGTTTTGAGAAGTAACAAGAGGGTTCTACCAACCTTCTGTTCTCTGATTCTCCGAACCAGGCGAGAAGGGAATCTCATCGCTCGCATCGTCAAAGGGACAAAGTGGTCGCGCGCTGACCAGACTCCTATCGGCACACTTCTCCAGAATATCTGAGGAGATCTACTTGTAATCTTTTGTATTACTTGTAATTTAGCTTCTCAACTTTCTTTTTTGTAAGTTTTCCCCTTTGTAAATCAATGGAAAATAAGATGGCGACTCCGCTGGGGATTGAATTCTCCACTGCTGAGAATCAAGTGTCGCAATGCGACGAACAGACCTTCGGGTCTATCTCTGAATTCGGGAAAGTCGGTGCAGCCAGAGCCTCTCTGGCTAAATCTTCAATACAAGTCTCTGCGGAGACAGATAAGGCTCCCTGCGAGCCTACTGCGGTTCTCTGGCGCAACAAGGAAGCACGCCTGCAGTCCAAGTCCACCACTTTCGAAAACTTGGTCGTTCACTTCGACCAAGAAAAATTTTAAGAAGTCCTCTCTGGGGGTGGTCTAATGCTTCATGCACGGAAGCATAGAAAGGTCTCCATGACCAAGGTTTCAGAATAGAAATCAGGAGCACAATTCTGCCAAACACCCCTCAGCCTCGCGTGTGGCTAGTCAGGTTCCTTGCGAACCTAAGTCTCCCTTATCAAAGCAGATGTGGAGGCCAAAACAAAAGGCTCTGGGCAAAACCTCAGGCGTAGCTACGCCAGAAGTGCGTCTCTCGCGCGAAGAGAAAGGCAAGATGCATGCCTGCTCCAACAATGCTGCTGGCCGCGAAGATATAAGGGCGACAGTACCTTCGCCCAGTTCAAGATCAGTAGCGCCTCGCGCCAGCCTCGTTCTCACGAGCAAAGCTACTATACCACAGCGTATGGGCGGCTTCCATAGCCGCGAAGCCCAAGTCAAAGCACAACAGCGTGCTTCGTTCGCTCTTCGCAGCGGAGTTAAGGGATTGTCCCTAAGTGCTGATAGCGTTGCTTATGCAACTTCAGCACCCAAGGGCGTTTCCAAAGCTTTTAGCCGCGAGGTTAGAACCGAAGCACTATCTAAGGCCAATCGCCTTCGCAGCAGCACAGCGGATAAAGCACCACAGCGTGCTCCGCCCTCCGGTTCGTCAAGCGCTAAGCTCATGCCTTGTGGCGGAGCTAAGGGATTGTCCCTAAGTGCTGATAGCGTTGCTTATGCAGCTTCAGCGCCTAAGGGCGTTTCCAAGGTTCTTAGCCGCGAAGCTATAACTGAAGCACTACTCTGTGCTAATCCCCTCTGTGGGGATAAAAAGAGCAGGACATCGTCCTATGCGCGATCCAATAGAGCTTCTGCGCTGGATCATTTAGGCCCAACTGGGTCTGACTCGCGAGAATTCTTGACGAACAAACGGAAGTCAGAATCTTTCCGAACTACTCCCCCCTGTTGTTAACAAGTGGGATGTCAGCTGGTGACAATCCACTCAGTCCATTGCCGGCTGGGACCAATCCTCGCCACTTCCCCAGGCTGACAATCAGTTTTTGATCGGCTGTCGGTACAAGCCCCGATGAAACATCATAAAAGGAGCATCTCACGAGACCTACCCTCTGCATCTGTCAACATGATCGGAAGGGGACGAGAGCTGCGCAGGGGCAGACAAGCGTCTGACGACACTCCCTACAGCTCCCCGGATCCAGATTACAGCCCAGGCTTAGGCGAAGTCTTGGTGCATGAAGAGGGTGTTTTCCGAAATACCAGATCTAGGGTGGCGATACCTACAGTTATGAACAGCCTTCTTCCTCAACGGCAGTAGCCTCGCCAGAACCAAGGAGAAGATCAGTCCAGTCATCTGATGAAGAAGATGAAGACAGCGGGTATGCTTCTTCGGCGACAGTCAGCTCGGTGCGAACAGACAGAGCATCAGTAAACATGGCTGATAATGGTAATGACGACCTTCGTCGACGTTTGGAAGCTCAGGAGCAAACTTTCAAAACTCAGCAAGAAACTCTGGACAACATTCAACAGATGCTCGCTCAACTCCTTAATAACCGGAATAACAATGATACCGGGAGTAACCATGACGAGGAAGAACATCTTAGCAATGACGAGCCGAAGACGAAAAAGTCCAAGGAGGGGTCTTCCTTAGACGCTGAAGTCCTTAAGGGCCTTCAAGCTCAAATCGCATCCCTAGCTCAGAGGGATGAGTTAAAGAAAGTGGGGACAGTCCGTCCTTACCCGTTGGAGTGGGATTCAGTGACATACCCACCGAAGTTCAAACCACCAACATTGCATACCTATGATGGAAAGAGCTCGCCAAACCAGCACATCTACTATTTCTGGTCTCAGACGGTAATGTTATAGACAATGATGCTATCATGGCGAGACTGTTCATTGGCACCTTAAAGGGGGTAGCATTTGATTGGTTCCGCAGTCTCCCTCCGGGCTCTGTCAATTCTTGGATCGACCTGAAAACCCGATTCCTTTCTCGTTTCTATGAGGACGATACCGAGGTAACCATGGACAAGCTCCTCTCCACAGTGCAGAAGAAGGGCGAATCTGTCCGTGACTATATTGAGCGATTCAGAAACTTGTCTTTGATGTGCCCAGCAGGGATGCCATTACCCATGCTCTTACAGACGTGCAGGCACAACTTCTTAGACCAAGTAGAGGTTCGCATGGGAGCTGTCAAAGCCCATACCTGGAAAGAACTGGTCGAACAAGCTGAGATAGCCGAAAAGTCGGTTAAAAAGTTCGAACCCTCTACCCCTAAAGGCAAATGGGGTATGAACAACAAAGGACGTAGCGACATAGCGCAGTCTTCTCAAGCTAAAGGGAAGGAGACTATGTTCGTTGAATTGTCCAGGGACGTACAGTCGAAAGCCAAGAAGAGCGGCTTCAATAATCAGGAGTCTAAGTTCCCTCCAAAACAGTACTCCTTCAGAGACGATCAGGTAGTCACAATATTCCATTTGCTCCCCAAAGGGAATAAAATGAAGCTACCAGAGGCTCGGCGTCCCAATGAAATAGGACGCACGAATGACCCCAAATACTGTCTCTACCACAGGATGATTCACCATCCTACCGACAAGTGTTATGTCCTCAAGGACAGAATTCAAGCCTTGATCGACGCAGGGGTCCTGACACTAAGGCAGAGCAGAAGAAAGTCACTGCCAATATGGTGACCCTCGAGTTCAGCAAAACCCCAAAGGTCACAGTTCCTGACGGGACCTATCCAGTCCCTGTGCCACAGCTGGAAGTCAAATATCCTGCGGCTAAAACTCAGGATAATAGACGTCTTGTTCCCTTGACATTGGAGACAGGGGGAGTCATGTGGATACACCCAGACCTTGTCCAAGACGTACAGTGGGATTCAAAGAAGTCCAAGTTGAAGGGCAAATCTTGCAATGTCATCTCCATCTTGCCAGACGATGACAATCTTACATCAGCTTCTCTTAGTGATTCTGAAGGGGAAAAGCACGCTTGCGCGACGCAGGCCGATGTACCTCAGCCGACGGGTACTAGATCCGGAAAATCATACTTAAAATAGTATGAGAAGGCTACTGACGAGATACAACAACAAACGACGTCAGTACAAGTACCAGCACCTGCTTCCATTCCGACCAAGGGAAAAGAGAAGCCTAAAGAAGTCTGGTTCGACCATGTCCTGAAGAAGCCTTCAGGCCCAGGGCTTGACACGCCCTTTCATTTTGACATATTGGCCCAATTGGCTAATATCCTGGCTCGTATTACTATACATGAGCTACTTCGTCTCTCAAAAGAGACAAGAGAAGCACTCAGGGATGCGCTGGCTAATTCAGAATCATTCCTGACATATATGCCAGAGACCCCTAAAGATGACGCTCAGTCTTCGTGTCCTGAATGCCATCATGCATAATCAAAGGTCCCTGCTATTACCTTCACAGCGGAAGATATGCTTCTCAAAGACAACAAGCACGATCGACCTCTGTACTACACCGGATATATCGGTCAACATGCATTGAAAGGGTACAGGTTGATCCGGGGTCTGCACTCAGCATCATCCACAAAAGGCTCCTCTACTTCCTCAGTATACCACTATATAGGTTGTCCGCAACCACTACTACAATATACGGTTTCAATGCCGGGAGTAGTCATCCACTTGGGAAAATTCGACTCCGTTGCCGAATCGGGAGCCTGAAGTCAGAAGTGACGTGCTATGTCATTGACGCTGACACGTCATACAACCTGTTGCTAGGACGACGTGGATCCATGCCAATTGGATCGTTCCCTCCACGCTACACCAGTGCTTCAAATATATTGAAGATGACGTGACAGTACGAACTGTCTTTGCTGAGAAGCAACCATTCAAAGGGGTGGAGAATTACTTCACTGACGCTCTCCTGTATCAAGAGACTGGTGAAACATCCAAAGAACCATTGCCAGATGATGATGATAGTGGCAATGAGGCGGATTCAGAATCTGAAGCAGACGTGCCATCCATTTTGATTAATGAACCGATTATAGCATGTCTTAATTGAAAAACACCTAGAGGGGGGTGAATAGGTGTAAGTGCTAATCTAGAACTAAATGCAATACTATGTGCGCTAAATGCGGAAGCTAATGCAAATCTTGCAACACACTTAGTACAATCAACAAGTGTAGCCGAATTCCCGTGAAGGGCTCTGGACTAACTCCTCTTGATTCCCCTTGAATGGGTTGAGGTGCTATGTGAAGCTCTTGTTGATTAGGTACAAGTGAGGCACACACAAACAACCAAGCATATAAGATGAATAGGCAATATGAATATATGCAAGGCAACACAAGCAAATAGATATGATATGGCAATATGAATTATGCTCAACACAAGCAAATATAGTATGATGATATGAATGATGCTTTGCACAATTATAAGAGAGAGAGTTAGAGAGACAATGGATCAAAACGCAAATACCAAGATATGTTTCGAGGTTCGAGCACCTTGCTCTACATCCCCGCCTACACCACCGTATAGGATTTCCAATCCACTATCAACGTCCACCGAGGACTCCCACCGAGGGAACCTTCACCGAGAAGGATTTGTTACAACACTAGGAGTACCAAACTACTCTCTTAAACAACCACCTCACAACCGAGGGGTAAGCCAACAACCAACACCTCTACCGAAGAGGGTTTACAACCAAACTCCACCTCTCACTAGAGGGAGCAAACCAATCACCCGATCACCTCTACCTAAGAGGGATACAACAAGAATAAGGGTGTTTACAACAAGTGGTTCCAAAACCACAAACTCAATCTCTCTTTTCTTTTTCCACAAATACAAGATCCTAATAGAATAGGATAGAAGATATAGCTCAAGTGTGGAAAACACAAGTGTTTTGATCAAAGAAAATCTCTTGAGAAAATACCAAAATGATATGGAGATAAAGAACAAGAAATCAATTCCCAAAAACTTGTTTTCTTTGAAAATAACAAAATACTTAAAAACAATTAAGATTGATCTTTTGGCACTTGAAACTCTTTTGAAAACTCTTTTAAAACACTGAAGAAGTCAGGAAAAATTTGCTCTAAAAACTTGGCCAAAAACCCAAAGAGATGGGGTTTATATAGGGCCATCAGAAAACTAGCCGTTAGAGCTGAGCTGGCAGCTCTGACAGGCAACGGTCGACCGGCCCGGTCGACCGCCAACGGTCGGAAATATGACCGTTGGGCAACTGCGGTCGACCGGCCCGGTCGACCCAAACAAACAGAGAGCTCTGCTCTCGACCCGGTCGACCGTCCCGGTCGACCGTCCCAGTGACTCCAAACGTGCATAGATTTGTGCACGTCGGTCGACCGGCCCGGTCGACCGACTTCACTCAAGTCGACTAGGTCAGGTTGACTAGTCGACTGATTGAAGCCTGGAACAGAAATCTGGGTCAGAAAACACTGTAAAATATTTTTCTAAAAATTTTTAACACTTCTAAAAATCCGCAAAACTTGTTTTATCATTTTATATTGAAACTCAAACAAGTGATAAAAAATTTCAAGACATATATCAATTATATCAATTCATTTTTGTGTCTTGCCAATTTTATCAAAAATCAAAACTTGTATTTTTCTCAAACTTGATTTTTCAACACATGAATAGCAATATCAAAATAAGTTTGTCTAGCAAGTTTAAAGTATGAATGTATATCTAGAACATATCTAATATACATAGGAATAAAGTAAACTATTTTGATCTACTATCCATGAAAACCAAAATCCAAATCATGAAACGTGTGTGTTATGTGCACTTGAGCATATCAACTATACTAAGCTTTACAAATGGATCTAAACACTATCTAAACTAGGATACCTAAGTCTTCTTGATGATCTTCATCTTCAAGTAGACTTGCTCCAAAACTCCATCCATGGGCTAGGCAAAGTGTGATCTTGAAGCTTGAGCCCTGGAATCACTTGTGAAAGTTTCCAAACACCTTGTTGAAGCTAATCACCAACTAATATCTTGGTTAATGGTCTGAAACTTAAACAACACAAGATTATTAGTAAACATAACTACATGAGTTAATCATCATCAAAACTAGGGTGGAAGGCCTTTGGGCCAACAATCTCCCCCTTTTTGATGATGACAAAACTCATGGAGTTATATATATGCATGGATTAAAGTAAAGCTTCAAAGAAGCTCCCCTTAACTCATGCATAAACAAATAAATAAAAGATATGCAATAAATGTTCATAAAACATGTATGCATCAACATGCATAAAACACATAAACATGTTCTAGAAGCTCTAGCTCTAGATACCAATTAAATTAATTGTTAATTAAATTAATAAAACACTAGATGCTCTAGATACCAATTATCAATTACAATTAACAATTAAACTTAATATATGCAAAAACATAACTATGCATATATAAAACTTGAAATCTTTCTCCCCCTTTTTGTCAATCATCAACAAACGGGTAATCAATCAAAACAATAAATGAGGGGTAAAAATCTTTCTCCCCCTTTTTTTTTTTGTCAATCAAAACAATAAAAACAATGTTCTCCCCCCTTTTTGTCTAAAATAAAAACAAAGTCAATAAGGGGTGACTATCAATTTGGATATCAATTGAAAATATGTCAATGAAGCATCTTGATACCAAATGAAAATAAACAAAGAATAATAAATGTTATATGCTATATACATTCATGAAGAGGAAGACGCTAAGTTAGCTTCCCTACACATATGCATTACATGAAGGAGGGATGTTAAGCCCTAATTCACATAACACACATTATGTAATGAATAAGAGGAGATGTGAAGCTCCCCCTACACACGTGTACCACATAAAGAAGAGATGTTAAGCTCTTCAATACACAATACACTCAACATGAATCTATATGTAGAAGAGATGTTAAGCTCTCCTTGCATATAGGAAATTTAAATCTAAACTTTTGTATTTTTCCTTAAACAAAATTAAAGAAAATTTTAGATACCAATTAAAAAAAACAATTTTAGATACCATTTAAATTAAACATAATAAATTTGAATGTCTAAACACAAATTTTGATACCAATTGTAAATGTTTTACCAATAGAAAAGATTTTACATAGAAACATTGATATCAATTGTAAGAATTGTTCATTTTAAACATATGATACCAAATTCGAATTTTCAATCATAAAGTATGGGAGTACAAATACCAATTGAAAGACAAAATCAAATTTCTCCCCCTTTATGAAATACAAACTAAATAATGCATAGTCTTGATACCAATTAAAAGTAATCAATTGAAACAAAATTGAAACTCAAGCACTAGCATAAACACAAAATATATATGTATGAAAAATAGATACCAATAGAAATTGATATTCTTGGAATTGAAAACATACATACATACAAAACATATATGAGTATACAAGAAGATCAAAATGATACCAATTGAAAGAGTTCAATGATACCAATTGATATAACAATAAGTTCAAGTGTATACATCATATTACTATACCTCCCAATCAAGGTTCAAGTTTTAAATGATTTTCATTTTAAAGCATACATGAACATGATCACCCATCCATCCTCCCATTAAGGGTAGGGGTTTTCAAAAATAGATTTGAAAATAAGCTTAGTTTGAAAAACTCTACCAAAGTGAAGAATACGAACTAGTTAAAATGGAAATATTTGTTAACTAGTACGAAATCCTTCAAGTAAGGAATAAACTAAAAATAATTTTCATAAAACATGAAATCTACATGATATCAAAACACTCAAGTCAATTAAGCATAATTATGACTCATGTAAACAAACATGAGCAAGCAATAAATGTGAGTGTACAAATAAAGTGTGAATATCATAATTATGAAAAAAATTTCATTAAGCTTAATCATTCCTTAACCAATGAAAACATGAAAATCATTAAAATCATCTAAACTATTTAATCTTCAAGGCATATGTATGTCTAATACAAACTAAAGTATACATACATATCCAAAACACAACGAGTCCACTAAATATATGCATTAGGCACGTGGCTCAAAAGGATAAACATGTATATCTAATAGTTTGAATAAGATAGACATATACATGAAGTTAAATATAATCACAAAAACATGAAACATGAATAACTAAATTTTTATTAAAGCAATATTCATTTCAAGGTATATGTATGATTTGTCAAATATGAAGTATACATACATATCCCTAAACACAATTGAGTCCATATATAGATTTGCATGAAAGGCAAATGACTCAAGGGTATACATGTATATCTTAAAGTTTGGCAATAATACACATATACATGAAGTGAAAACTCATAAAACAAATTCAAAAATGGAATACAAGTTTGAAATGTATGAATCATCAAAACTAGACTATACTAATACATCTAATGGGTTCAAATAAGCAATCAAGCTCAACATATATAGATTATTTGTGGCCCACTATATGCACAAGTATATACCTAGTTTTAGTGAAAACTAACATCTAAACAAGTAATCTTAACATGAAGCATCAAAACAAAAATAAAAATCATCATGATAAAACTAAAACATGATTACTATGTAAATTCACATGCATTAGATTCATGATGAACATTATAGCTTAAACAAAAGTGAGAACACTAAGTATGATTCAAATAAGCATGTGTGTCTCAAATACTATACATGTATGTCAAGGACTAATAAACATGGAATGAACATACTAATCCATAGACATCAAAGACATGCTATAAAACATCAAAACATGCTAATAATGATAAGAGTGAAAAGCATGTAATAAATGGGAGTTTAGGAATTGTTACCAAAACCTAGAAGGCAACTCTCCTTGTCTCCAAAACATGGTGGTCATCTCCACCAAATCTTCCCTAAAAGTGATGCATCCAATGATTTCCATGAAGCTCGGAACGCATCCACTCCAAGGTACGGCAACTCTCACATGATGCGAGAGCCCACACCTACATCAAAAACTTTAGGGGTGGTCTTTGGTACCCATACTCTTTTGGGTCCATGGGGGTTAGTACCTTCTCTAACCCAAACAAAATTCTTTGCTAAATTAGGAGTATGTAATCTATCAAAGCAAAATTTAGCAAGGTGGCATTACGTCCACAATGTGTACATGTGTACACATGAGCATACATATGGTGATGGGTGTGTCCGTGAGAAGCATGTGTATGCGTGGTGGGTGTGCATGCATAAAAGTTGGAACTTGTTTCTTTCGAACCAAGGATTCCAAGCGTGTGTGGTTCATGGCACATTGGCTCATAGTGGAGCCCAAACAATCTACTCTCTTCTTTAACAAACAAATATCATCATTAATTCTAGAAGAAGAGGTACATGCATTAGGTAGACTAGATGAAGAAGCTACACTAGCATGACAAACATGTGCATCCATCTTATTTTGCAAAACTTCATTCTTCTTTAAACACACATCCAAGTCATTTGAAATAGAAATTATTTTATTTTTCAAAGCAACATTTTCTTTTAAAACAAAATCAATTTTGAAGACAAGTTTTCATTTTTCTTCAAAATAGCATGGCAATCATTTTTAGATTTTAAAAATCATTTTTTTTAGTGCAAGTTCTAATTGAGATCTCAATGAATCCCTTTCATTATAGACCTCAACCTCTCTTGCAAAACATTGTTAAGTCTAGAATGCAAACTCTTATTTTCTTTTTCAATTTCTAGACTTTTTTTTCAACAAATTATATTTTTCAATCAATTTTTCACAAACTATAGAAAGTTCTTCATTTAGAGCATGGGGATCTACAATATCATCACATGAAGAACTAGCATCATCACTATCTAGTTGAAGTTCCGATTGTACCTCAAGGGAGTCATTCCCTTGGACCATATAGCATTGTTGTGGTTCGGATTCTCCACTAGATTCCTCCGGTTGATTTGGCACTTGAAGCTTGGAGGTGGTGGTTGTTGTCAATTTGTTCCACACTGCAAAGGCGGAATCAAGGTTAGAAACACACATAAGATAATCTTTAGGTAATGTGCTTCTAATGGCCTCAAGGGCTTGTGCATTGGCCCCTAAATGATCACCATTACCAAGATAGCATTTCTTGGTAGCGGCAAGAAAGACATGCAAGCCTAGGGTCTTCAAGTACATGGACATCCTATACTTCTAAATAACAATGTGGAAGGGTCAAAGCTAGGTGGGGTCATGAAGTCCATGGTATAAACTATATGTGCAAGCATGCAAATGCAAACAATAGATTAGCAATCAAATGGATCTCACTCTTAGGATGTTAAGCCTAATATCAGGAGCACTAGCTCTGATACCAATTGAAAAACACCTAGAGGGGGGTGAATAGGTGTAAGTGCTAATCTAGAACTAAATGCAATACTATGTGCGCTAAATGCGGAAGCTAATGCAAATCTTGCAACACACTTAGTACAATCAACAAGTGTAGCCGAATTCCCCGTGAAGGGATCTGGACTAACTCCTCTTGATTCCCCTTAAATGGGTTGAGGTGCTATGTGAAGCTCTTGTTGATTACGTACAAGTGAGGCACACACAAACAACCAAGCATATAAGATGAATAGGCAATATGAATATATGCAAGGCAACACAAGTAAATAGATATGATATGGCAATATGAATTATGCTCAACACAAGAAAATATGGTATGATGATATGAATGATGCTTTGCACAATTATAAGAGAGAGAGTTAGAGAGACAATGGATCAAAACGCAAACACCAAGATATGTTTCGAGGTTCGAGCACCTTGCTCTACATCCCTGCCTACACCACCGTGTAGGATTTCCAATCCACTATCAACGTCCACCGAGGACTCCCACCGAGGGAACCTTCACGAGAAGGATTTGTTACAACACTAGGAGTACCAAACTCCTCTCTCAAACAACCACCTCACAACGAGGGGTAAGCCAACAACCAACACCTCTACCGAAGAGGGTTTACAACCAAACTCCACCTCTCACTAGAGGGAGCAAACCAATCACCCGATCACCTCTACCTAAGAGGGATACAACAAGAATAAGGGTGTTTAAAACAAGTGGTTCCAAAAATCACAAACTCAATCTCTCTTTTCTTGATGATCTTCATCTTCAAGTAGACTTGCTCCAAAACTCCATCCATGGGCTAGGCAAAGTGTGATCTTGAAGCTTGAGCCCTGGAATCACTTGTGAAAGCTTCCAAACACCTTGTTGAAGCTAATCACCAACTAATATCTTGGTTAATGATCTGAAACTTAAACAACACAAGATTATTAGTAAACATAACCACATGAGTTAATCATCATCAAAACTAGGGTGGAAGGCCTTGGGCCAACATTAATAATCCCCAATGTAACACACCTTCTGAAGATGAAGGTGAATGGGTAATTAATGATAATATTTCTTTTGATATCCTGCGAGTATTGGGTTGTCTGAATCCATCATGGATAGCTCTCTACACATGCCTTTACATAGACCAAGTGCATCCAACACACCCATGGAATCTGTAGAAGGGGCCGTTTTGGTGATCCCTCCATCCAAAGAAGGTCAATTACCAATAATATTCGGCAGAGCCCAACCACGAGGGCCCACAGCCGCAGATTCAAGTCCAGACTCAGAAACCCCACAATTCTTCCATTCGCACGACCAGCGCGCCATATTATGAAGAAAATGGGCTACAGTCTAAAGCATGGGGAGGGCCTGAATTTAAGAAAAGGAAGACGTAGTTTGCTGCGTAATTTTGTGCCAAAAGGGAAGCCTGCAAATTACTATGATAATACACGCAGGGGATTGGGGTACGTTACGCCCACATCGCTAGCAACGGTCCAACTCAAAGACGACGAACCAATTCCATCACATTCTGCCTCATCCTCCGAATGGGACTCAGATGTCAGCGTGGGAGTAATGTTCGAGAATCTCACTGTTAATCTGACTTCAAGCAGTCAATTGGAGCCAGCAGAGGCTACTGATGGGGAACCATGGGCTCAGCAATTAGATCTCCAATGGGAAAAGCGATTCGAACTGCGCGAACACCTACTGAAGACAAGGTGATGTAGGTCAACTTGGGTAGTCAAGATCACCCTAAGCCCATCTTCATAAGTGAAAGCTCATCACTTACAGAAAAAGAAGAATTAATAATACTCGTAAAGGAGTATACAGACGTTTTCGCATGGAACTACGAAGACATGCCCGAACTTGATCCGCAAGTCGCCATGCATCGTCTGAATATCAGACCCGACGCCAAGCTAGTCAAACAGCAACAACGCGGGTTTCGCCCGAACATTATGGAGGCTATTGAAGCCGAAGTCCATAAGCTCATTGCATGTGGCTTCATACGGGAGGAACAACATCTAGATTGGTTGCTAATATCGTTCCCGTCCTCAAGAAGAATGGAAAAATACGGATCTGCATCGACTATCGTGATCTCAATACAGCCTGTCGTAAAGACGAATTCCCACTACCCATTACCGATGTCATGATTAACAATACATGTGGATTCGAAAGAATGTCTTTTATGGATGGTTTTTCAGGGTACAATCAGATCAAAATGTACCCCGACGACGAGAAGCATATTTCATTCCGAACACCCTTGGGGGTATACTGGTACATATAATGCCCTTCGGACTGAAGAACGCCGGAGCAACCTATCAGCGGGCAATGAGTACAATCTTCGCTATCATCTCTGGAAAACGGTTAGAATGCTATGTCGACGACATTGCTATCAAAAGCCGCAACAAGGATGACCATCTTCGTGACTTGAGAACAATGTTCGACATAATGCGGGCTCATCAACTGAAAATGAATCCGACAAAATCCTTCTTGGGAGTTTCGAGTGGCAAGTTCCTTGGGTTTATCGTTACATCAAAAGGAATTTATCTTGACCCAGACAAGGTCAAAGCCATTCAGAGCATGCATCCACCGAGGAACCTCAAAGAGCTTAGAGGCTTGTAGGGTAGACTGGCTTATATCAGAAGATTCATCGCAAATCTCTCTGGCCGTTGTCAACCGTTCACCCGACTCATGAAAAAGGGGTGCTTCCTTCGTATGGGATCAAGCTTGTCAGGAAGCTTATGAAGACATCAAGAGATATCTCACAAAACCTCCAGTCTTAGTGGCTCCCACATCAGGGAAACCATTCTTACTTTATGTGAAAGCTATGGACTATTCTCTTACTGCCCTCCTCGCTCAAAAGGACGACAATGGCCACGAACAGGCCATTTCTTATCTGAGCAGGACTCTGATAGGGGCGGAATCTCGCTATAATCCTATCGAGAAGGAGTGCTTAGCTCTGTCTTTGCCGTTCAGAAGACACGACATTATTTGGTTGGCCAAACCATACATGTCATCTTCAGAGTGAATCCTTTGCGTCTTCTCATGACGAAGCCAGGATCACTGAATTCAAGATTGGCTAAATGAGCACTTCTTTTGTCTCAATACGACATGATCTCTTATCCCTCAAAAGGCGGTTAAAGGTCAGGCCCTTGCAGAGTTCTTGGCTGCTCATCCAGTCCCGGAGAACTCAAAACTTTACGAAGATGCTCCGGATGAAGTCTTCGACTCTAATGTAACTTCAGAGGATGAAGTTTGGCAGATGTTCTTCGATGGAGCATCTTGAATAGGTCCTAAAGGCAGGACCATCGCCGGCGTGGGGGTTGTGTTTATCTCTCCACAAAATCACGTCCTTCCTAGAGCCTTCTCTCTGATGGAATCATGCTCTAATAATCTAGCAGAATATAATGCTCTACTTATTGGCCTTCAGCTTGCCCATGGAATGGGGGTATGCTACCTCGAAGCTTATGGCGATTCAAGACTGATTATCAATCAGATTAAAGGCGAATATGAGGTCCGTCACGAAGATTTGGTGCCTTATTATCACACAGTCATCGAATTGGCTAATCTGTTTGATGGCTTTTACATCGGGCACGTGTCTCGATCTCAGAATACTAGGCGGATGCTCTTGCTGCGTTAGCAACAATGCTAGCCCTGCCAGTCGATACCGAGTATCACCTCACAGTGGCAACTGACACCTTGTGTGCTCTAAGCATATGTTAAAAACCCGAGAAGTCTATAATGTCTCGACAGATCTTGAGCCAAGAAATTGGCGATTTCCTCTCATCGACTATGCTTTACATGGTCTGCTGTCAGACGATCCTAAAGAAGCGGCATCTATCAGACGAAGGTCTCTCCGTTTCTACTACGATCCAACTCTAAAGACACTTTACCGTCGTTCATATGACGGTGTCCTCCTCCGTTGCTTTCTAATTCAGAGGCGCAGGAAGTGCTTAAAGAAGCACACGACGGCATTGCGGAGCCCATCAGCCAGATCCAAAACTTAAAGACAGATTACATAGGCTTGGATACTATTGGCCAACCATGATAGTCGATGCCATCCACTATGCACGAAGGTGTAAAGCGTGCCAGATTCATGCGGACTTCATACACCAGCTCCAGAGTTGCTCCACCCAACTGTTGCTTCATGGCCATTTGAAGCATGGGGAATCGATGTCGTAGGGCCAATCAGCCCTCTTCGACAAGAGGTCACCGGTTTATCCTGGCAATAACCGATTACTTTTCAAAGTGGGCAGAAGCCAGACCACTGGTTGAAGTCAAAACTTCTAACGTGGTCAATTTCATCAAACACCATGTCATCCATCGATTTGGTGTCCCTAGGCGGATCATCCATAATAACGGTCCCTAATTCATAAGCCAGGTATTCTATCAGTTCTGCGATAAATACCGAATTCAGAATGTGGCTTCAACTGCCTATAATCCCGTCGCTAATGGCTTGGCGGAAGCATTCAATAAAACAATCATCAAGTTACTCAAGAAGTTCGTCTCTCGAATAAGCGAGATTGGGACGAAAAGCTTGGTGAATGTCTTTGGGCCTACCGAATCACGGTTCGGACCCCTACAGGCAATACGCCTTTTTCCCTGGTGTACGGGTGTGAAGCAGTCATACCATTGGAGATCCAGAAGTCGTCATTACGAGTCACTTTAATGACTAAGATCACATCAGAGGACAATGATCGGTTGCGCCTTCAAGAGCTCGAAGCCCTAGATGAGAAGCGACTACAAGCTCAGCAACACATCGAGTTGTATCAAGCTCGAATCTCAAAATCCTTCAATAAGAAGGTCAAACAAAGAGTCTTTCAGAAAGGAGATTTGGTTTTAACCGTCAGACGACCGTTGATCATGACGCACAAAATCAAAGGCAAATTTCAGCCTAAATGGGAAGGACCGTTTGTAATAGAAACAGTCTATTCAAACGGAGCATACCGCCTTATGACTTCAGATGACGACTTACTCATGATGCCGATCAATGACAAGTGTAGGCTGTCTAAAGTTCACTAGAAGACAAGTCACAAAAAAGCAGAAATTCTAAACTCCAGACGCAGGGCTAATCATGGCCAGCACTGCAGCACCAAGGCGCGAGGGTCGAAACCCGCGTCTCAGCAGCACTGCGACACCAAGGCGCGTGGGTCGAAACCGCGTCTCAGCTCAGCGGCACTGCAGCACCAAGGCGCGTGGGTCGAACCCGCGTCTCAGCAGCACTGCAGCACCAAGGCGCGTGGGTCGAAACCCGCGTCTCAGCGGCACTGCGACACCAAGGCGCGTGGGTCGAAACCCGCATCTCAGCCCAGCAGCACTGCAGAACCAAGGCGCGAGGGTCGAAACCCGCGTCCCAGCAGCACTGCAGCACCAAGGCGCGAGGGTCGAAACCCGCGTCGCAGCAGCACTACAGCACCAAGGCGCGAGGGTCGAAACATGCGTCTCAGCGACACTGCAGCACCAAGGCGCGAGGGTCGAAACCCGCGTCTCAGTTATAACTTCCCTCGTTATGGGTCAATCACTACCCACATAATGAGGAAGTTAACCCCCATTGTGGAGTGTTTTTAGGGAGCACGTTCACCCCTGATACCTCTATAAATAGCCCCGTTGCTATGGAAAAGGAGTCGGAAAAAAAAATTAGATCGGAGAGATCAAGGAGAAGAGCTTGACTTGAGAGCTTCAACAGAAGGAAAGAGAGTCCAACTCTTCAAGTAACTTGCTGCGTACAAGTTAACCTTTGCCTACAATCTCTTTGAGATTTCTGGTCGACAGAGCTGTGTTACTCCGTCCACCATCCGAAGAGAAGATCCCCAAGAGTTCCCGACGTTCACCTGGTCAACGAAAAACAAGATTCATTTTTCATCACACTAAGAACCCAGCACTAAACAAAGGGGAGATTCAAGACTCAACATCTCCCCTCCCTTGTAGTCGGGGCATTAGTTTGCTGTAATCTTTCAATTGATTCAAGGAAACTTTACACGAACCACTCTCCGTACCAAACAAGAGATGGCGACTCCGCTAGGGACTACTTTCGTTACTGACGAACAAGTGGTGGCGCAAGGTGACGTCCTCTACAACGGAAAACGGTCGAATCGCTCGTGGTAGAATTCGACCAGGCAAAGTATGAAGAGTTCCTTTCTTCTGCTCCAAGAGCCCAAGGGCCCGCACCTACCGCAGGGTCTCTATGGGGACTTGCCCCGAATCCGCTCTGAGCCTCTCTCAGAGGCAGCTGCTGTGAGGGATGTTGTGGCCAATCATGTCATGCGTGACACCCGCGCCAACGTCTCTCAGGAGACCCGCGTGGTCAAGTTCTCTGGTGTCCAGCCAATCTATCCTCTTCCTCAGCATCAGGTCGTCGTTGGTTTCTCTCAACCCCCACGACGCAACCGGAACGCTGAACGTCGACAGAGGAGGCGTGCGCGTCGACTGCAAGTTGGAACAACTGATCGTCAACTGAGGCAGGACGCAAGGTTCAAACTGGCGTCTCTGCTGCACCACACCCGGCACGCGAAATTCGCATTTCGCAGCCCAAACGTGAGGTTCACCAAGTTGGCTCCTCTAAAGCCCCACTCCCCAGACGCCAAGGCGAAGCTCACGTACCTTGTCAAGTACAAGAGGCACGCGCTTCTAGGCATGGGGCCCAGCAACCCTGCAATTCTCAAGCGTCTCTGCCTAGACGCAATTATCAGCAACGGGAGAGCTGCGTCTCTCATCAGCAGAGACGCCAACCTCACGCTCAGAAACCGCGACGCAGGAGTTGCGTTCACGCACCCCGCGTCTCTGAACCCTGTGTCCCAGCTGTGCGAAGCAAGGATGTCTCTCGCCCTCGACATTGCGAGGCTACTCTCTTTGATCCTCCTCCCACGGATCTAAGGGTATTTGACAAAGAAGAGAATTGTTAATCGAATCACTTCGTCATGTTGATGCGAACGGCTTATCACTATGCTCTCAGAATGCCGTTGCAACTCAGGTGCAAACCAGCAGTCTCAAGTCAGACAGCTGACCCTGATTCCCCGATCAGCTAAAAGAAGTCGTTCCCATAGAAGGAGGGTCTTCTCTGATACTGAGTATCCCGAGCTCACTGCAAACATGGCGAGCAGGAGCAGGGGAAAAACAACCTGCAGTCAGCTCTGATGAGTCTGACACTGAACCGGAAGGAGTGTACCGACGCACCCGCACCCGGACCGGGGCAATCCCCCCGATTGACTACAATGCTCTAGCCCGGGCATTGAGGTAAATGACTCGCATTCCGCTATTGCAGAGTCATAGGCTTCAAACTCTTCTATAGAGAAGGAGGCCTACATATATATGACCAGCACTCCTGAGGAGACCGGCGCTTGGAGCAGCAAGCCCAGGTCTAGAAGGAACAATTCGAGATGATTCGTGCTCAGTAAGAATCTATCGACTCCCTCAAGCAGATGCTCGCACAGTTGCTTGAAGACAAGAGGAAGTCAGCTGACAAAGCCTCCTTGAGAAAGTCTAAAGGCAAACGAAAAGAGGGAGAAAGCTCATCTTCTGTAAATATTGAGGAGAAAGAGTAACCAACTTCTGGTTCGTCCAAATCCTCGTCTTAAGGAAAAGACGACCGAGACCAGGAAAAGGTTCATTCTAAAAGAATGAATCAATTGGAGTAACGCCTTGAGGCCCTTACCAACCGCAAAGGCCTCAAGAAGCAAGAGTGGTCCGGCCATATCCGACCGAGTGGGACCTTGTCCCGTACCCTCCCAAGTTCAAGGCTCCGACCCTCCAAGCATTTGATGGGAAAGGTCACCGAACCAACATATCTACTACTTCAAGTCTCAAACAGGAATGTGGTAGATAACGATGCCATCCTGGCTCGTTTGTTCATCGGCACCCTAAAAGGGATTGCCTTTGAATGGTTCATGAAGCTCCCAGAGGGTTCCATCAAGAATTGGGGCGATTTGGAGAAGCTCTTCCTAACGCGCTTCTTTGAAGATGACTCAGAGGTCACCATGCCAACTCTTTTGGCCACCAAACAGCGAAAGGGAGAGTCCGTCAAGTCTTTCGTAGAAAGATTTCAGAATGTAGCACTCCGATGTCCAAGCGGTATGACCCAGGTCACCCTGGGGAAACATGCCGCCATAATCTACAAACATCGCTCCTTGCCCAAATAGGAGTTGTCGAAAGCCGCACCTGGAAGTAGTTGATCCAACAAGGTGAACAGGCTGAAGAAATTGTCGCCCGGGTCAGGGCAGAAGAAAACAAACCCAGAACTGAGAGGTCAACAAGGCGCGCGCCAGACACATCCCTCCAAATAAAAAGAAAGGATAACTTGGCAACAGAGACCAAATCCCCTGTCAAACCTCAACCGGTTAAGGGAAGTGGCTCTTCAAGCCAACCGCGCGCCAGCAAGCAGTATTCCTTCAAGGATGAACATGTCGACTCGCTCTTCAAATTACTCAACAAGAGCAACAGACTGAAGCTTCCTGAAGCTAGGCGCCTTGAAGAAGTCGGTAAAACCGATAATCCCAAACTACTTGTATCACAGGATGTTGGGACACCCCACTAAGAGCTGTTACGTCTTCAAGGACATCTTCAGGCTCTGATTGATGCGGAGGTATTAAAACTCCGTCCAGAGCAGAAGAAGGAGACCGGCTAATATGACGTCATTTCTCCAGTTTGGAAGACAACCTCCAACACCTTCTGGAGTGGTCCCTGTCCCAAGAGGAGAGCTAAGAGTGGTCAACACAGACCCTCACCAGCAGCAAGAAAAAGGCCTGGTACCTGTCCCCACACCTAGAGGGGAAGTCATGTGGGTTCATCCTGACCTTGTTGTTGGCCAACAATGGACTACTGTGACCAACAGGAAGTCCAAGGGCAAAGCTAAGGCTACATCTGTAATGTGGTATGTGCCTCTTCTCGAGAAGCGGAGACTGATGTTCCCTCGCTGACTGATTCAGAAGAGGAAACAATAGCTCTGGCCACAGAACCTAAACAACTTGTGGCGGAAACCCGTTCGGGTCAGTCATATTTGAAAAGATATGACGAAATGGCGACAACTCCTCTAAAACCCGCTACAGAGCCAGCCAAGTCCTCCACAAAACCACCCGTGGAAAGACAGAAAGAGCGTCGGTTCTCCAGAATCCTCTTAAAAGACATCGCGGAAGGATCCGCAGTGCCTTACCGCTTCGATGTCATAATCAGCTGGCCAATATCCCGGCCTGGATTACTCTTTATGAGCTTCTTAGGCTATAAAAGTCAACCAGAGAAGCCTACAACAGGCCCTGGCTAATGCTGAGGTTTTCATGACCAGGTGCCGATTCGGCCACAGGAGGAAGATGTTGAGGATTGCCTTCATGCCTCCCAAAATGCTTCCTGCATCACCTTCACGACAGACGATATGCAGGTTAAAGGGAAACATGATCGACCCCTATACTTCACAGGGTATATTGGTTCATCTGAGATGAACCGTATTCAGGTGGATCCAGGGTCCGTATTGAGCATCATGCCTCGTCGGGTCATGCAGCATCTGGGGATTCCTACTCATCGTTTGAGCGCTACCCAGACTACCATTTATGGGTTCAATGCCAATGGTACCCGTCCAATGGGGAAGATCAAGCTCAAATGCCGATCGAGGATTTAAGGTCAGAGGTGACATGCTACGTCATCGATGCTGACACATCCTACAATCTGCTGCTGGGACGACCATGGATTCATCGTAATTCTATCGTTCCCTCTACTCTCCACCAAGTCATGAAATACATTGACGGGAGTGGAAAGGTGCGAACGTTGATTGCCGAAAGGCATCCGTTCAAGGGAGTTGAGAATTATTTCACAGATTCTCTCCTGTATCAGGATTCTGTGGAAACAGATGAAATCCCGCGACCAGGAGCCAGACTCTGGTAATGAAGCCGACACCGAGCCGAAAAAAGAAGAATGCATGTGGGAACTAGGTCCACTTGTAACGGGCATTAATAAGCTCAATGTTGATAATACCTCCGATGATGTAGGCGGATGGTATATTAATGAAGACTTGAATCTGGCGTATTTCTCTGCGTTTGCTTCTGATTCAGTGCCGTCAGACACTAGTACCGAAGTGGATGATGATCTCTGGTCGGCAATGGATGCCTTGACATCGTTGTATGTACCGATGAAATCGCCCTTCGAAACATATCGAGATGTTGGTTGTGCGCAAGAATCCATATTCATGGTTCCAGCAAGACGGAGAGGCCAAAAACCAATCCTTTTGGGCGAATTGTCTGAACCGATGTCCCGTGAAGAATCAGAAAGCGAGGAGGAATCCCCTCAGTTCGGTCATTATGAGCCAAAGGCACTCACAATGATGGGAAGCATGGGGTATGATCTAACAAGCGGACCAGGGTTGAATTTCGGCAAAGGAAGGAGAACACTACTTCGATCTTTTGTGCCGAAAGGGAAAACCCCTGATTATTATCATCGGACTCGCAGGGGGTTGGGCTATGTATCAACTCCGATTCCATCAGCCTCTGACTCTGGAGATCATTATGCCATGATTACTCTTCGGGCACATCCTCGTGGGAATCAGGGTGCTAGTGTCGGCAACATCTTCAGAGAACTTTCAGTGAATATAGTTTCAACAAGCCACCTGGAAGACGGAGATGAAGAAAGAAATGATCTAATCTGATACAGATCCTTGGATCAAACACTTAAATGCTCTTTGGGATACTCGCTTTGAGCAGCGCGAGCCACCAACAGAAGATAAGGTTGTTCAGATCAATCTGGGAGATGAGGCTAATCCTAAGCCCATCTTTATAAGTGAATGTCTGTCATCTTCTGAGAAAAAGGATCTAATATCTCTCGTGCAAGAGTATATAGACGTCTTCTCTTGGAATTACGAGGGACATGCCTGGACTTGATCCCAAGTGGCTCTGCATCGCCTCAACATTA
>JAVJIF010020324.1:0-138865 GCA_038442645.1 Agave tequilana | reverse complement strand
CACATTAAAATTACATAAAAAGAAAACAAAAAACCTAAACTACAAAATGGAAAACTAGGCTAAATCCTATTTCTGCATGGTCGTCCCATTTTCAGTGCAATACTGCCCTTTATAGGCAAAAACCCAACTACAGGATCCTCTGAAGATAGGGAAGCAAACGCTCCCCCTAATCTCTAACAACCAAGCCGCGAAAACGCGGCTTTGGCCGCGTTTCCGCGGCCAGGGTGTGGCCAGGTGGCCACACCCTGTTGGTGGAGCTTCCCGGCTTCTCGTTCTGGCTTTATCTTCAGTTGGATTTCTCGTTTAGGTCCGGGATTTTGACGAAATGGCCTTTGATCTTTGCTTCAACCGATTCTGGGAGGATTCTTCTCAACCGGTTTTCAACCTCTTGATTTTGCCCTGATTCACTGAGTTCGAATTAATTCTGATTTAATTCAGAATTTGGTGGGCTTTTAGGCTCATTTCTCTTCACTCTCCTTTAGGAATGGGCCTGCAAATAAATTAAACATTTAATTAGGACAATGCAAAGTTTATTCTATAATAAGTATGGAAATATGATAATAAATGTGCAACATTAGTGACCAATCACACCCCCATACCTATCTTTTGCTCGTCCTCGAGCAAAATAACTAAACGATACTAAGGATTATTAGACACTTCGCAGGTCACGCGTTGCACTGAGCATGTACAACAAGCCGTTAAACCTCTAGGTTTTCCCTAGAGGACGAGTTTTGTCTCGTGAGGGTTTCAGTGGATTACACCCACAAAATCCATAAAGAAAGAAACAAAGAGTTAATATTTTCGAAAAGCATTTTGAAAGAGAAAAATATTTGAAATATAATTGTAAGATTTAAGTAATCTATAAGTTATAGGAAAACTGAATTTCTCATTCCTAAACTTAGTCTTTATTCAAAATTTGTTATCAATCAAAGTAAGGAGTCAAATTGTACTTCTCATCTAGTCTATTACTTTACCCTAAGTCATATGCACCTTGTGATCGTGAAAATTTGACGAAGGGTTCATTAACTCTAACTCTTATGCCTTATTTATTTATATATCTATATTTTGTGGTATTATTCCTTAGTTCTATTAGGCTTTCTAATCTGCCCATGTAACGAGCTTTAATCGATGACTCCCAAACCAAACGGTCTTAGGGCACCGGGTGAGAAAACACCCAAGGACTTAAGGACTCGAGCAAATAAGGCCACAAAACTAAGGATTTTATTATTTGAACCCCTTTTAGGCGTGAATACTTATGCTTTATTAGGCACAAATACCCAGCTTAATCAGAGGATTTATATATATATTTTTTCTCAAACTTATCTAATCATTTTCGCATAAATACTAAGGCTTGCTTAGGCCAAAGTACCTAGCTAATCAATAATTAGATTCATTCATATTTTTTTCTTTTTTCCCTTTTTTTATTTTTTTATATAAGGCATAAGAATCTTTGTTTTTTGAACCCTAAGTGTGTAAGTGTATGAAGTGTGCATATTTCATCAAGGTAAAGATCAAGACTAAATTACTTTGATAAATTTTCTTCCTACCCTAAAAATCAAACAAATAATCTTATTTGACCAAGTATAAGAAATCCTAATTTGGATTTTTCCTATTCCTTAAAATTAACTTATTTCTTACAAAAAATGTCAAAATATTGTTTCTATTTTTCAAAAAGTTTTTTAAAAGTAAAGAAAATGTTAATATTTTTTTTATATAAAAAGAAAACCTGAGTTATGTTAGAACCCTCCCCCACACCTATCTCATGCATTGTCCTCAATGTATGAATTATGCATAGATGCATTAAAAAGAAGAAAGGGAAGGGAAATGTTACCTTAAGGTGGTGGTTCCGGTGGTGGTCTGATTGGTCCACGAAATGCGACCCAATCGACTTTTCGTTGGGTTCGGAGGAACCCACCAGAAATTTCTCTAATATAACCCACTAAAATGATATCTGCATGAATGATTTTTATTAAATATTTGACCCCATCTAATTTTCAAATTCCATAATTAATTTCGGAGTCAAATTGTCAACCGCCTTGTCCCAAAATGGGGTGTGAAAAGATAGAATGATTGACTTGGACTCAGGAAGTACATGGACTAATACCGACTCAGGAAGGTGACTTAAGTCAAGTAAAGGTTCAGGAGTCGAGATTGGTTCAAGAAGTGTGTCCAAGTCAAGAAGTTGAAACTCAAGTCCACATGTATTTCTATCAATGGAATGTGACTTAATATTGGTGATTCAAGTTCAAGAATGATGGTGTAGGAATCAAAACTGACTCTAAAATATTACTCAAGTCCGATAACAAAACAGGAGTCAATATTGATCAGGAATTTGAACTGGATCACAGAGTTGAGAATCTAGGTCACATTTCTCATTGAGTTCAATGTCATAAAAATGAGAACTTGCCAATTTGTCAATAAGATTTTCAAAATTATAAAATGGTCAAGTTCAACATGATGATCATCAAAGATGGGTGATTCAATTTCATTATGAATTGGCACAGGATTCAATGTTGACTCGGGAAAAAGATTGAAATCAGGTGAAGATACAGGAGTCATAATTGAATCAGGAAGTAGAATTGAATCACTAAGTTGAGGTTCATGATCAAATTCATTTTCAAGTTCAATTTCAGGAAAGGGATAACTTGCCAAACTGTCAATATCATTTTCAATGTTTGGAGTTTGGGTAAGTTGAAATGATTGTTCTGAAATGGAACTTTGATTTCCAAAATAACATGACTCTTCGGCTCTAACAGAATGGTTAGCGACATCAGAACTGGTCAAATGGTGGGAACGTAGAGATTCGACCATCATATCTATGTCACGATTATGAACGTTTTGAGCCTGAGTCATGGCATCAAGCATCTTTTTATAGTTGATGGTTCATTATTTTGATGAAAAGATGAAGTGTTGTCTAGGAATTGGTGGTGAAATTGTGAGTCCATCAGATTTTGTGATTTTTGTTTGGACTCACGCATACTCCTTTCCAAAATTGTTGGTTTTCTATTTTGGACTGGTGGAACTGAGTATGATTCTTGGGAATATTGTGGACTAGGTGGATAAGGGGGAAAAATTGGTTGAAAATTAGACTCGTGGAGGTGAATCCCTATTGACTCTGTGAAGAGTTGAAATTATCATGGAAATTATGGTTATAAGATTGGGGACATGGGTTATATTGATTCGGATAAGACCAATCCGGCACACTAGGTTGGTTAAACTTATGATATGTCGGGTTGGTAATATCCGAAAAGAAGTCGGTGTGTAATATGAATTACTATTAAAGTTGAAAAAATTGTTATTATAAGCCATATCACACAATAGAATACGAACAAAAAGAAAGAAAAAACAAACAATAAGCAAACAAATAAGAAAAAAAAATTCTAAACTAAGTTAGGGTAGACCTATGACCTAGACGACTCCTAACTGTTAGACTGTCCACGGGAGGTAGAATGTAGACTTTGACCACAAGCTAATCAGCCAGGTCAGGACAAGATTGGTGGGAGGTTTTCCGTCAAAGACGTTCCTTAATTAAATAACCACCAATCTTCGGGCTTTCGGCCCTTAATCACCTTCCTAGACACTGATTTGGCAGGAGTCAAATTCCAACACCTTTCCCCCTTAGGATAATCTCCTAATTGAGTCCGAGATGTCCCTAGGGCCAACGTCTACTCATTTTTAGTTAGGCTCGGGTTATTGAGTGCTTGGAATCTGATTTTTGGGCCAAGAAAGGGTGATTAAATCCCCACCTTATCTTGTTATGGGTTGGTGCGCTTAAGATTAGTTTGTGCAAGTGTACAAGATATGTAAACAAGATTCACTTAAAGCGATATAAATCAACAAGAGATGAGTCCTATTCTAGATGCAATGCGAACGTACCTTACTCCAGCACTCTTCAACAGTAAAAATAAATGAATGAAAAGACACATGCCTAAAATGTAAACGTCTAATCAATTTTTTTATCTTTTTCAATAAGTATTTTACTGTTGGTTTATTAGCAGGCTTATGTGATGGCATATAAGAAATAAAGTTTACAGAAACTCTAATTTTTGCAAAGCTAGCAGCCCTGCAAAAAAGTCAGTTAGTAGTGAACTCTTCCTTACCGCGGAAACGCTGCTAAAGCCGAGCAAACGCGGCAATTCAGAGGATACTTGGTCTCTGTTTTCTGAAACAGAGGCCCAAGACCACTTATATGTTTCTGCAATCCTTTTTTCTTGCTTTGCTTGCCCTATAACCTGTAACAGAGAAGAAAATTCGTTTTATTTCTAAAAATTCAATAAAAATCAGATTTCAATAAAACCGTTACCCTCCCCGGTAATGGCGCCAAAATTTGATTGAAGCTTGAACCTGCACAAAATACGAAATTTCAGAACTTAAAAATAGAGATGTGCAAGTGCTCAATTCTAACCGCTATAACAAGTGGCTATGCGGGTCGTGATCCACAAGGAGGGTTTGCGATAGAAGCGTTTAAGGTTTGTATTGAAATCTTTATGAAAAACGAAAGTTCTTCTTTGTTTTTAAGAAATAAAAATGAAAAAAGAGTTATGTTAAAGTTAGAAAGAAAACGGTAGAATGAAGAAAGTGGAGAGAATTAGAAAGTGACTATGTACAAATGATTATTTACAAAGAAGTGAAAAGGAGTGATGAAGGAAGTGGGTGTTGGTGATCTAAACTAAGAAATAAAAAAGTGAAGAAAGAGATGAAAGAAGTACTCACCTAGTTAGGTTGATGACTTACCTGGAACCCTTGCATGTTCTACCTTGCTTGGAGGCGTTCAACGCATAGATCACATGATCGAGCTCAGTCCCCGTTCGCATTATATCATCAAGCGGAGCAAGAATGAAGTGATACGGATCTTGAGGAGGAGAACGTCTTCATGAACTATCATTGGCACTCACACAACATCGTTATACTTATGCTTCTGATTCACTTGCAAGCTCATCAAAAAAAAAAGAGGTAAAGTAGGAAGAAGAAAAAGAAAATGAAAGTAAAGAAGAACATAAATATTTTACCTTTTATTGCTTGAAACGATGGAAGAAAGGAGGAGGGTACATCGGTGTCACTCTCAACATAAGCCTCTCTCTCTTACTTACATGAATCTCAATCTAACCTAAGCTTACATACACATTAAAATTACATAAAAAGAAAACAAAAAACCTAAACTACAAAATGAAAAACTAGGCTAAATCATATCTCTGCATGGTCGTCCCATTTTCAGTGCAAATACTGCCCTTTTATAGGCAAAAACCAACCTACTGGGTCCTCTGAAGATAGGGGAAGCAAACGCTCCACCTAACTCTCTAACCAAGCCGCGAAAACGCGATTTTGGCCGCGTTTCCGTGGCCAGGGTGTGGCCAGGTGGCCACACCCTGTTGGTGGAGCTTCCCGGCTTCTCGTTCTGGCTTTATCTTCAGTTGGATTTCTCGTTTAGGTCTGGGATTTTGACGAAATGGTCTTTGATCTTTGCTTCAACCGATCGATTCTGGGAGGATTCTTCTCAACCGGTTTTCAACCTCTTGATTTTACCCTGATTCACTGAGTTCGAATTAATTCTGATTTAATTCAGAATTTGGTGGGCTTTGGGCTCATTTCTCTTCACTCTCCTTTAGGAATGGGCCTGCAAATAAATTAAACATTTAATTAGGACAATGCAAAGTTTATTCAATAATAAGTATGGAAATATGATAATAAATGTGCAACATTAGTGACCAATCACTAGCCATGCTATTCCCCTCAGCATGATGAGTTGTCAAGGACTCATGTTGGGCTTGAAGGCCAACATTTTCCTCTATCCTTAACTGCGGAATTAAATGGGAACAGGTCCCTTAGGATTTTTAGCAAATCCTCAGCTGTCAACGGATTTAGTATGCCTTTACCAACTACCGTTTGAGTCGGGCTAGTCATGCTATTCCCCTCATCATGATGAGTTATCGAGGACTTATGTTGGGCTTAAAGGCCAACATTTTCCTCTATCCTTAACCATTAGAGGTGTTGGATTATTTGGTTACTATATTCGTAATCTTGATTCTTCTTTGAGACAACCAGTGTACGATCAGCTTGATACTGGTTTATGGTTGTATGATCTCGTTTAAAGAAAGAGAGGAGCGCTCCTTCTGCATATCTTAGATCTGAAGGTCTTGATCAGAGGTGTAATGTTAACTTGATCATGAGAAGGATCCTATCAAGGGTAATACTTCTTTAAGAACCTGTCATTGATCGGCATCATGAATAAATCACCATCTGAAGTCATAAGGCGATATGCCCCATTTGAATAGAGTGTTTCTATTACAAACGGTCTTTCTCATTTGGGCTGAAATTTGCCTTTGGTTTTGTGCGTCATGATCATCGGTCGTCTAACGGCTAAAACCAAATCTCCTTTCTGGAAGACTCTTTGCTTAACCTTCTTATTGAAGGCTTTTGAGATCCGAGCTTTATACAACTCAATGTGTTGCTGAGCTTGTAACCGCTTCTCATCTAGGGCTTCGAGCTCTTGGAGTCGCAACCAATCGTTGTCATCTTAGTCATCAAAGCGAATCGTAATGACGGCATCTGAATTTCTAACAGTATGACTGCTGCACACCCGTAAACCAGAGAAAAAGGTGTATTACCTGTCGAGGTCCGAATTGTGGTTCGGTAGGCCCAAAGACATTCACTAAGCTTCTCATTCCAGTCTCGCTTAGTTGAGGAAACGAACTTTTTGAGTAGCTTAATGATTGTCTTGTTGAATACTTCCGCCAAGCCGTTAGCGGCAGGGTTATAAGTAGTTGATACCACATTCTGAATTTGGTATTTATCACAGAACCGATAGAATACTTGGCTTGCAAATTGGGGACCGTTATCATGGATGATCTGCCTAGGGACACTAAATCGATAGATGACATGGTGTTTGATGAAATTAACCACATTAGAAGTTTTAACTTCTAGCAGTGGTATAGCTTCTGCCCACTTTGAAAAGTAATCAGTTATTGCTAAGGTAAACCGGTGACTTCTCGTTGAGGAGGGGCTGATCGGCCCTACGACATCGATTCCCACGCTTCAAATGGCCATGAAGTAACAGTTGGATGAAGCAACTCTGGAGGCTAATGTATGAAGTCCGCATGGATTTGGCAGGCCTTACACCTCCGTGCATATTGGATGGCATCGGCTATCATGGTTGGCCAATAATATCCAAGCCTGTGCAATCGGTCCTTAAGTTTTGGACCTAGTTGATGAGCTCCGCATATGCCATCGTGCGCTTCTTTAAGCACTTCTTGTGCTTCTAAATTAGAAATCAATGGAGGAGGATACCGTCGTATGAATGACGGTAAAGTGTCTTCAGAGTTGGATCATAGTAAAAGCAGAGAGACCTTCGCTTGATAGATGCCGCTTCTTTAGAGTTATCCGGCAGCAAACCATGCAAAGCATAGTAAATGAGGGGAAATCGTCAATCTCTCAGTTCAAGACCCGTCGAGATATTATAAACCTCTTTGGTTCTCAACATATGTTTAGAGCAGACAAGGTATCGTGTCGCCACTATAAGGTGATACTTGGCGTCGACTGGCAAGGCTAGCGTTGTTGCTAATGCAGCCCGAGCATCGGCCCTAGTGTTCTAGGATCGAGACACATGACCGATGTAAAAGCCATCGAATAAATTAGCCATTTTGATGACCGCGTGATGATAAGGTACCAAGTCTTCGTGACGAACCTCGTACTCGCCTTTAACCTGATTGACAATCTGTTTTGAATCACCATAAGCTTCAACGTAGCGTACCCCCATTTCATGAGTGAGCCGAAGGCCAATAAGTGGAGCATTGTATTCTGCCACATTGTTGAGCATGATTCCATCAGAGAAAATGCCCTAGGAAGGACATGGTTTTTTGGAGAGATAAACACAAACCCCACACCGGCAATGATCTTGCCTTTAGGGCCTATTCGTGATGCTCCATCGATGAACATCTGTCAAACTTCATCCTCTAAAGTTATATTAGATTCGAAGACTTCATCAGGAATATCTTCATGAAGTTTTGAGCTTTCTGGAACCGGATGAGCAGCCAAGAACTCTAAAAGTGCCTGGCCTTTAACCGCCTTCTGAGGGATAAAGAGCATATCCTACTGAGACAAAAGGAGGGACCATTTAGCTAATCTTGAATTTAATGACCCCGATTTCGTCTTGAGAAGACGCAAAGGATTCACTCTGGAAATGACATGTATGGTTTGGCCGACCAAATAACGTCGTGTCTTCTGAATAGCAAAGACAAAAGCTAAGCATTCTTTCTCAATAGGATTATAGCGAGATTCTGCCCCTATCAGAGTCCTGCTCAGATAATAAATAGCTTGTTCATGACCATTATCGTCTTTTTGAGCAAGCAGAGCACCGAGAGAATGGTCCATAGCTTTCACATAAAGCAGAAACGGTTTTCCTGATGTGGGAGCTACTAAGATTGGAGGTTTTGTGAGATATCTTTTGATATCTTCATAAGCTTCTTGACAGGCTTGATCCCATACAAAAGAGACACCATTTTTCATGAGTTGGGTGAACGGTTGACAGTGGCCTGAGAGATTTGCGATGAATCTTCTGATATAAGCAAGTCTACCTTGTAGGCCCCTAAGTTCTTTGAGATTCTTAGGTGGATGCATGCTCTGAATGGCCTTGACTTTGTCTAGATCAAGATGCATTCCTTTTGATGTAACAATAAATTCAAGGAACTTGCCACTCGAAACCCCAAGAAGGATTTTGTCCGATTCATCTTCAGATGATGAGCCCGCATTATGTCGAACATCGTTCTCAAGTCACGAAGATGGTCATTCTTATTGCGGCTTTTGACAGCAATGTCGTCGACATAACATTCTACTGTTTTTCGGAGGTGATCACGGAAAATCATACTCATTGCCCGCTGATAAGTTGCTCCCGTGTTCTTTACTCCGAAGGGCATCACAGTTTAACAGTATACCCCCAACGGTGTCCGAAATGAAGTATGCTTTTCATCCTCTGGATACATCTTAATTTGATTGTACCCTGAAAAGCCGTCCATGAAAGACATTCTTTCGAATCCACAGGTATTATCAATCATGACAGCGGTGGGCAACGAGAATTCGTCTTTAGGACAGACTGTATTGAGATCACGGTAGTCGATGCAGATCCGTATTTTCTCATTCTTCTTGAGAACGGGAACGATATTAGCAACCCAATCTCGATGTTGTCCCTCCCGTATGAAGTCACATGCAATGAGCTTATGAACTTTAACTTCAATAGCCTGCATAATGTTCGGGCGAAACCGGCGTTGCTGCTGCTTGACTGGCTTGGCGTCAGGTCTGATGTTCAGACGATGCATGGCTACTTGTGGATCAAGTCCGGGCATGTCTTCGTAGTTCCATGCAAAGACATCTATATACTCCTTTACAAGTATCATCAATTCTTCTCTTTCTGTGAGTGATAAGCTTTCACTTAAAAAGATGGGCTTAGGGTGATCTTGACTACCCAAGTTAACCTGAATCACCTTGTCTTCGGTAGGTGATTCGCGTTGTTCGAATTACTTTTCCCACTGGAGATCCAATTGCTGAGCCCATGGTTCCTCATCAGTAGCTTCTGCTGGCTCCAATTGACTGCTTGAAGTCATATTAATAGTGAGCTCTTTGAACACCGTTCCAACATTGACGTCCGAGTCCCATTCAGAAGAAGAGGCAGAGTGTGATGGGATTAGTTTGTTATCTTCAGATTGAACCGTTGCTGGCGGTGTAGGTGTAACGTATCCCAACCCCCTGCGTGTTTTATCATAGTAATTTGCCGGCTTTCCTTTTGGCACAAAATTACGCAGGAAATTACGTCTTCCTTTTCTGAAATTCAGGCCATTCCCATGTTGCAGATTATATCCCATTTTCTTCATCATACGTTGTGTTGATCGTGCATAATGGAAAAATTGCGGGGTCTCTGAGTCTGAACTTGAATTCGCGATAGACCTTCGCACTTGGGCTTTACCGAATATTATTGGTAATTGACCCTCTTTGGATGGGGGAACCAGTAAAACGGATCCTTCTATAGATTCCACGGATGTACTTGATGCACTTGGTTTATGTAAGGGCATGTGCAGAGAACTATCCGTAACTGATTCAAGCAATTCGACACTCACAGGATAGTCAACGGAAATATTATCATTAATTACCCATTCGCCCTTATCTTCAGAGAGAGTGTTACATTGGGGATTATTAAAACATGCCATAACTGATTCATTAACCAAAATGGCTGGCATGTCTGCTTCAGACTCTGAATCTGCCTCATTGCCACTATCATCGTTGTCCGGCGACAATTCTTCTGGTGTTTTGTCAACTTCCTGATATAGGAGAGCATCAATAAAGTAGTTCTCCACCCATTTGAATGGTTGCTGCTGACAGTTCGTATTGTTGCATCATCTTCAACATACTTGAAGCACTGGTGCAGAGTAGAGGGAACGATCCGGTTAGCATAGATCCAGGGTCGTCCTAGTAACAAATTGTATGACGTGTCAGCGTCAATGACATAACATGTTACTTCTGACTTCAGGCTCCCTATTCGGCAACGGAGTCGGATCTTTCCAAGTGGGTGACTACTCCCTGCATTAAAGCCGTATATTGTTGTGGTGGTTGCAGATAACCGATATAGTGGTATACCGAGGAAGTAGAGGAGCCTTTTGGGTATGATACTGAGTGCAGACCCCGAATCAACCTGTACCCTTTCAATGCATGTCGAACTGATGTATCCGGTGTAGTACAAAGGTCAATCATGCTTGTTATCCTTGAGAAGCATATCCTCCGCTGTGAAGGTAATAGTAGGTACCTTTGATTGCACATGATGGCATCAGGGCAAGAAGACTGAATGTCATCTTTAGGGATTTTTGGCATATATGTCAGGAATGATCCTAAGTTAGTCAATGCATCCCTAAGTGCTTCTCTTGTCTCTTTCGAGAGACGAAGGAGCTCGTGTATGGTGATACGAGCTGGGATATTAGCCAGCTGGGCTAATATATCAAAACGAAAGGGCATGTTAGGCCCTGGGCCTGAAGGTTTCTTCAAGATATGGTCAAACCAGATTTCTTTCTGCTTCTCTTTTCCCGTTGTCAGAAGTGGAGCCGGTTGCAATATTTGTATTGACGTCGTCTGCTGTTGTGTCTCGTCAGTAGCTTTCTCATACTGTTTTAAGTATGATTTTTCAGATCGAGTACCTGTCGGCTGAGGTACATCAGCCTGCGTCGTGCAAGCATGCTTTTCCCTTTCAGAATCGCTGAGAGAAGCTGTTGTGAGATTGCCATCATCCGGCAGGATGGAGATAACATTGCAAGATTTGCTCTGTGACTTGGATTTCTTCGAATCCCATTGTTCGTCCTTGACGAGGTCTGGATGTATCCACATGATTTTCCTTGTTTCTAATGTCAAGGAAACAAGACCCTTACTCTCTTGAGTTTTAGCTGAAGGATGCTTTACTTCCAGCCGTGGTGCAGGGATTGGAAAGGTCCCGTCAGGAACTGTGACCTTTGGGATTTTGCCGAACTCGAGAGTCACCATGTTTGCAGTGACTTTCTTTTGCTCTGATTTCAAAGTCAAAACTCCGGCATCGACTAAAGCTGAATTTTGTCCATGCACTTATCAGTAGAATGATGAACCATCCTATGAAAGAGATAATAGTTGGGATCTTTCGTGTGTCCCATTTCATTAGGGCGTCGAATGTCTGGCAGCTTCAGTTTATTCCCTTTGTGGAGTAAATGGAATATTGCGACCACCTGCCCATCTTTGAAGGAGTACTGTTTCGGGGGAAACTTAGACTCCTGATTATTGAAGGCGTTCTTCTTGGCCTTCGAATGAACATCCCCTGACAATTCAACGGACATAGTCTCTTTGTCTTTAGCTTGGGAAGACTGCGCCATGTCGCCGCGCCCCTTATTATTCACAGCCCATTTGCTTTTAGGGATAGATGGCTTAAACTTTTTAGCTGAATTTTCAGCTATCTCAGCTTGCTCGACCAATTATTTCCAGGTATTGGCTTTGACGGCTCCCATGCGAATCTCCACTTGGTCCAAGAAGTTATGCCTACATGTCTGCAAGAGTATGGGTAATGGCATCCCTGCTGGGCAGATCAGAGACAAGTTTCTGAACCGTTCAATGTAGTCACGGACAGATTCGCCCTTCCTTTGTACGGTAGAGAGGAGTTTGTCCATGCTTACCTCAATATCGTCTTCATAAAAACAAGAAAGAAATCGAGTTTCTAAGTCGACCCAAGAATTGATGGAGCCCGGAGGGAGGCTTCAGAACCAGTCAAATGCTACCCCCTTCAGGGTGCCAAGGAACAGTCTGGCCATGATAGCATCATTTCTATAACATTACCGGTATGAGATCAGAAGTAGTATATGTGCTGGTATGGCGAGCTCTTACCATCATACGTATGTAACGTTGGTGGCTTGAATTTTGGTGGGTATGGTACTGAATCCCATTCCAAAGGGTAAGGACGGACTGCCCCTACCTTCTTTAGTTCGTCCCTCTGAGCTAGGGACGCGATCTGAGTTTGGATGCCTTTAAGGACTTCAGCATCAATAGAAGAACTTTCCTTTGACTTCTCAGTCTTGGGTTGTTCATTATTATGATGTCTCTCCTCATTATGATTACTCTCGGTATCATTGTTATTCCAGTCAGTGAGGAGTTGAGCGAGCATCTGTTGAATGTTGTTCAAGGCTTCTTGCTGGGTCTTAGAGGTTTGCTCTTGAGCTTCTAACCGTCGATGGAGGTCATCATTACCGTTATCAGCCATATTTACTGATACTCTATCTGTTCGTACCGAGCTGACTGTGGCCGAAGAGGCATACCCACTGTCTTCATCTTCCTCATCAGACCATTGAAATAATCTTCTCATTGGTTCTGGCGAGATTACTGTGGTTGAGGAGAATGGTTGTACGTAATTGTAGGGTATTGCGACCCTAGATTTGGTGTTTCGAAAGATGCCTTCTTCGTGCACCAAGACTTGGCGTAATCCCGAACTATAATCCGGATTTGGAGAACTAGAGGGAGGAGAGTCAGCAGCATGCGGCACTTGTCTACCTCTACGCGGCTCTCGTCCCCTTCCGATCACATTGACGGATGCAGAGAGCAGATCTGGTAGATCTTGCGATACGCTCCTTTTACGATGCTTCACAAGAGCTTGTTGGGATAGTCGGTCAAAAACTGATCGTCGATTTGGAGGAGTGGCGGGGATTGGTCCCAGGCGGCAATGGACTGAATGGACGGTCCACCAACTGACATCCCACTTGTTGACAATGAGAGTGAGAAGTTTGGAGTAAGTCTGACTTCCGTTTGTTCGTTAAGAACTCTCACAAGTCAGACGTAACCGGGCTTAAGCGATTTAGCACAGAGGCTCTGTTGGATTACGCATAGGATCATGCCCTGTTTTTTTCATCACTGCAGAGGTGATTAGCACTAGATAGTACTTTAGCTCTAGCTTTGCGGCTAAGAACTTTGGGAACGCCCTTAGGCACTAAAGCTGCATAAGCACCGCTATCAACACCCAGGGATAATCCCTTAGCTCTTTCGCGAAGGGAGAACTTAGCGATTGAGGAATCGGGGAGCGAAGTACACTGTGGTGCTTCATTCGCTACCTTGCTACGAAGATGGTTAGCACTAGTTAGTTCTTTAGCTCTAGCTTCATAGCTGGGAACTCCGCGCATACCCTGAGGTACCGGCGTTGTGTTTGCCACACCATTAGTAGCTTCGCTCATAAGAACGAGGTTGGCGCGAGGAGTTACTGCTCCTGAATTAGGCGAAGGTATAGTCGCCGTTTTAACTTTACAGCTGATAGTCTCAATGAAGCAGGCAGGTATCTTGCCTTTTATCTTCGCGGGACAGGCAAACCTGTGGCGTAGCTACTGTAACGCCCCGATCCCGCGGATACGGAGACGTCACTGCGACGTATATACGCAAGTCAGAAGTACCTTCACGTATATACGCTAAGCATCAGTACAGGCAAGAATCAGAGTACGGAAGCAAGTGGTGCATTATACATTCCAACACATGAGTACAATTACAGAGTTATCACCAGAGGTGATCTGATATTACAATAATATTACATCACCTGATAGGCGCAAATGCGAGAATACAAGGAGCATACAGGAGTAAACAATGAAAGGCACTCACGAGTTCACTATAAGGAAACTCGAGAGGCACACAGGGGCCTGGAAGGACGTGGCTCTGGATGGTAGGCTGGAGATCCACGCTATCGCTGCGTCACTCTGATCAGCAACAGGAAGGATCCACACGCTCCAAGCTCCAAAACCTGGACATGAGAATCCAGGGGAGTCAGATGAAACTCCCCAGGCGAGTGTAATGCAAAAGCCAGGTGGCGAGCCAGGATGAGCACATGTGTGAATACAACAATGGATATCAAGTACAAAGGATATCAAGTTCAGAAAACAGGGGTTAGAACACAAATATAGCAGGCATGAACAAGTATATCATAATCATCATAAAACAGGAAATCCGATTACGAGCAAAACCGATTGCACAAGCTTAGGTCACGCTTCCATGAGACTAGTACGTCGAAGGAATAATCCAAACAAGGAAACCCTCATCCATATACCTTTACCTCATGTTACCGTAACCTGAACACGTACAGCTCGAGTTACAAAACAATGCGGCGGAGACATATTAGAATTATTATTATGATTAGGCTGTCTAAGTTGTAGGCTTTAATATGCGTCCCATTACACATACTTCTACTTACAACTTATAGAGCAAGTTATCTGGAAACTGATAAAGTTCGATGGATCATGTTCTGGATGGGTCCCGTACATGCCCGGGACAACGGTTCAGGAGTATCCGGTGCTGAGCCGGAACGTACCGCTAGGTACCGGGACTTATGGTCGCCCGAACAGGAATAGAGTATCGCAGATCCCATAGAAATAGGTCTAGGGCGTGTGCATACCCGGTATGAATATCAGGAGTAGGGGTGCCAGCACACCCCACGGAATCCCTGGTGGCCGCCAGGTAATCCCTCAAGTAAGTGGCCACGCGTGACTCGATAGTGCCACCATGAACATGATTAATCAGGGCCCATCAGTTTCCCCCAAACCGGTGCAAGTTGTCTAATTATAATAGTACATCAAGTAAGCAGGACATGATCAGGAATGGGGATCATAACAGGAGTCATAACAGGAATCAGGTATAAACAAGAGATGGCCCTGCAGATTCAAGAGGTGGCCCCCACGGATTCAAGAGGTGGCCCCCACCGGGTATGGTGTGGCACTTTGTTCCATGTGGCACTTTGCTCTGAGGGGATGGATTCTAGAGGTGGCCCCCACAGATTCAAGAGGTGGCCCCCACCGTGTATGGTGTGGCACTTTGTTCTATGTGGCACTTAGTTCCATTCAGGACTTGACGAGAACAGGAAGTATAACAGGAGTTAGTAGCAAGTAGCGGTATGACAGGTGCCAGGTGATAACATATTGAACAGAGTGTAACAGATTGTATCTGGCAAATAGTTGAATAGAATCAAGGGAAGCTGAGCAACTGGAGGCACATGATAAATACAAGGTCAATGGGAAGGGTCTATTGTCAATAGGAAGATCAAACATGGCAATTTGCCAAACTTAGTCGACTAGAGAAAATAATAGTCGACTGGACAAAGAGTAAGTCGACTATGAAGGGGAACCAAGTCGACTAGTAAAGTCTGCATTTTGGAAGAGCTGCGTTTCAGAAGGAAAGTTAGTCGACTAGGGCGTTTGAGTTAGTCGACTGGTCAGGGCTGCGTCTCAAAGAGCCGCGTTTCAAGGGAGCTGCGTTAGTCGACTTGGAACAGTGGGTAGTCGACTAGCATGCTGTGCTTCGCAAAACTGCGTCTCACGAAGTCGCGTTCCACAAGCCCGCGTCTTGCCACAAGTCCGCGTCTCATGAATCCGCGTTTCACAAGTCCGCGTCTCACAAGAAAGAGTTAGTAAATAAGGGATGAAAGAGTAGACCGCGTTCCAGGGAAAGGACGCGTTCCAGAAAAGGTTAGTCGACTGGCACAAGGGTTTAGTCGACTAATAAGGTGCGTTCCAGAATAACCAGGCTGCGTTTCAAGGGTTAGTCGACTTATGATTTGGGCAAGTCGACTAATACTGGGAAACAGTGAGCAGTAACAGCTTTTAAGAGTTATAGTTTGTTGATAAAAATACAAGTTCTTGGCGAGGAAAAGCACTCGCATAATCAATAAAACACGAAGGCAAGCGGATAGCGAGATTACTCGCCTAATCAACGATCTTTGCCGCGTCCAACGAAGGGAAGCTCGGTCCCAATCCAAAAGGAGGGCACCGACCCTAAGTTTTGCCGCCGGAGAAGAAACACGGCCCAATCCAAAAGGAGTGGCCGGTCTCACAAAGTGATGAAGAGAAGCTGTAGGTGGTGGAGTTTGGTGATCAATGAAGCAAGAGGAGGAGTTCTCCCTTGGTGGCTTCTCTGTTGGAGGCTGCAGGAAGCAAGGAAGAAGAAGAAGAAGGAGTAAAAAAATGAAGAGAAAGAGAAGGAGAGGGGGTATTTATAAGGGTTGGATTTGGGAAGTGATGCAAATAAAGAAAGGAAAGGGGTTTTTGCAAAATGCGGGAGATTTGATGTTTCTCTTGCCACATGGCTGGTTGTGATGGAGAAAAAGGAGTGGGGGTATCTTGGAAATGATGTTTTGGAAGAGGAGAATTAATGAAGAGAGAGAAAAAGGTAAAGGAATGAATCATAATGATGTGCACTACTTTCAAGGCAAAAGAAACAAAGAGGGCTTGCGTTTTCCCTTTCTCAAACGCAGCACATAAGCTTGCGTTTGAGCCAAATAGGCTAAACGCGGAAATTAAGGTCGCGTTTAGGGAAAGCCAAAAGCTGCGTTTTCAACAGAGGAGAGAGAAAGTCATGATAATTGATGGGATTTGATCTGAAGTGCATTAAATGCGGAATGGGGAGGATCTTCACAATAAATGCGGAATCCCAGGTAGGTGAGATCCGCGTTTGAGGAAGGAGAGAGAAAATGGGGAAAAGACAGAGTGGAATATATGCGACGATCTCCTCGGTATCTGGGAAAACACCGGAAAAGCCCAAAATAAAGTAATCCGGAAAGCTTTCCAAAAATTCTCAAAAATCATAAATATTATAAAATGATTTTTGGTGAAATCGGTTTTTAGAAATTCAATCTCCTTTTCAAGATAAAAATCATAAGGTCAACCGTCAATCTCTGTATACGCCGGATTGGCCGGGTTTTCAATAATTTCAGAAAATTCTTAGAAAAAGTATTTAGATGGGAAATGTGATTTTAAGAAATAATGTCTAAAGGCACTTTTGGTAATTCTAAACCGTTTGCAAACTAAAAATCCGGGAATCGATCAACGAAACTGGCCGACACCGGTTTTGAAGATTTTCAACTAAATCCAGGAAAATTCCAGAAAATCATATAAAATCTAGAATATTGGAAAATGATATTTAAAACTGAAATCGGTCAAATCGGATTACCAGAATGTCCAAACCGAGCAATACTCTGGGATCGGGCCTTCGGTTCAAACTAAGGTTGACTCCGAATCCACGAATCCAAATCCAAGACAAAAACAATCATATAAAGAATTCATAATACAAAACAAATACAGGAAGTAAATCGAAAAATACGATCGAGAAATCTGAATACGCAACTAAGTACGTATCCCAGGAACGGGGTGTTACAATCCATCCACCTTACAAAAAATTGCGTCCTCGCAATTTCGTTAAGGGGTAAATTGAACACAAGGAGGATAAAGGCTGGAATGAAGGCTTCATAAAACCAAAACAGGGTTAAGATGAACACAGGAAGGACCAGGATAGATAATGAGAACAGGATAAGGCGGAATATTTAGAGGGGTAACCAACCCAATGTACAAAAGATCAGGGTTAGCTGGACAAGGGTAACCAACTCAAAATACAAAAGGTCAGGGGTTGCTTGTACAATGACATCCTCAAGGTTCCTGCTCCAGATACTGAGCTTCATACTCTGCTGCTGCTTCATCTGATATCTCTGCTGCCATGTTGTGAACTTGGCCCCTGCCATAATCTACTCTGGGTCTTGCTCCTCTCTGTACTTGATCATGCTGCTGGGGCGGAAATGGAGCTCTTCGGCCTACAGGTTCTGGGTTCCTTCTCAGCGGTGGAGCTGGAAGTGCCGGGGGTGCTGCTCGTGCTGGAAATGTTGGTGGCATTGGATAATTCCTCCTGAATGGACAATCACTTATAGAGTGATCTCCAGATCCACATACCAAACATAGCCTATTAGCTCTTCGGCAGTTGCGTTGGATGTGTCCGGGCTTCCGGCAGTACCCGCATATCATCTGCTGCTGGGGAGGTTGGAATGGTCGCTTAATCACTGGACCATGGGTTGTCCTAGCTGTATCTTCCTCACTTATCAACTGAAAAGGCCTCTTCACTGACTTGTTCTGCACCTGGTTCTCACTCTTCTTCTCCAGTCCTCGTTCTACTTCACGGGCAATGGAGAGAACCTGAGAGTATGTCTTCAGCTGCTGAGGAATAAGGAACATTTGCACATCCATCTTCAGCCCTTGTTGAAACCTGCTCGCCCTCTTTTCTTCATCTGTCACCATGTAGGGAGCAAATCTGCTGAGCCTCAAGAATTCGGCAGCATATTCATCCACTGACCGGTTGCGCTGCTGTAGCCGGATGAATTGTTCTTCCATTTCCTTCTGAGCTGTTGTAGGGAAGAATCTCTCATAGAAACCCTTTGAGAATTGATCCCATGTAATGGGTTTCTCCAGTGTTGCTTCTTCTGCCAACCACCAGGTTCTGGCCACATCTCTCAGCTGTATCTTGGCCACTTCCACTTGGTTCTCATCAGGAACTCGGGCCGCCTTCAAAAGATCTGTTGTGTCTATCAGCCACTGTTCTGCATCCAGAGGCTTCTCCGTTCCCGAAAAGACTGCCGGCTGTAATCTCCTGAAATCTGACACATTGCCTGGCCTCTGTTCTCGGGTGCAACCATCAGTCCCAGACGTAAAAGCTCCGTCTGCTGCTGTTGACTCTGCATCATCCCTGAAGTACCCTCATCATACCATCATTGTCCCTGTTGGGTCCATCTTGAGAAGTACCAGCACCATTACGTGTACTCCGTCTTTCCATATCTGAGTTGGTTGAAAGGGTGACAAGAAGAAACTGGAAGGAAAAGATTGGAGATCTCAAGTTTCAAGAAATAGATCAGAAGGAAGAAATAGATAACTCTGCACTTGGAGTTTGGAATGTATAACCAGGACTCATGCATTCCAGTTGCAAATTGCTTTACCGTTAATTTGCCATCTGGACGTACTGAGGAAGTAAGAGCCTAAGCTCTGATACCAACCTGTAACGCCCCGATCTCGCGGATACGGAGACGTCACTGCGACGTATATACGCAAGTCAGAAGTACCTTCACGTATATACGCTAAGCATCAGTACAGGAAAGAATCAGAGTACGGAAGCAAGTGGTGCATTATACATTCCAACACATGAGTACAATTACAGAGTTATCACCAGAGGTGATCTGATATTACAATAATATTACATCACCTGATAGGCGCAAATGCGAGAATACAAGGAGCATACAGGAGTAAACAATGAAAGGCACTCACGAGTTCACTATAAGGAAACTCGAGAGGCACACAGGGGCCTGGAAGGACGTGGCTCTGGACGGTAGGCTGGAGATCCACGCTATCGCTGCGTCACTCTGATCAGCAACAGGAAGGATCCACACGCTCCAAGCTCCAAAACCTGGACATGAGAATCCAGGGGAGTCAGATGAAACTCCCCAGGCGAGTGTAATGCAAAAGCCAGGTGGCGAGCCAGGATGAGCACATGTGTGAATACAACAATGGATATCAAGTACAAAGGATATCAAGTTCAGAAAATAGGGGTTAGAACACAAATATAGCAGGCATGAACAAGTATATCATAATCATCATAAAACAGGAAATCCGATTACGAGCAAAACCGATTGCACAAGCTTAGGTCACGCTTCCATGAGACTAGTACGTCGAAGGAATAATCCAAACAAGGAAACCCTCATCCATATACCTTTACCTCATGTTACCGTAACCTGAACACGTACAGCTCGAGTTACAAAACAATGCGGCGGAGACATATTAGAATTATTATTATGATTAGGCTGTCTAAGTTGTAGGCTTTAATATGCGTCCCATTACACATACTTCTACTTACAACTTATAGAGCAAGTTATCTGGAAACTGATAAAGTTCGATGGATCATGTTCTGGATGGGTCCCGTACATGCCCGGGACAACGGTTCAGGAGTATCCGGTGCTGAGCCGGAACGTACCGCTAGGTACCGGGACTTATGGTCGCCCGAACAGGAATAGAGTATCGCAGATCCCATAGAAATAGGTCTAGGGCGTGTGCATACCCGGCATGAATATCAGGAGTAGGGGTGCCAGCACACCCCACGGAATCCCTGGTGGCCGCCAGGTAATCCCTCAAGTAAGTGGCCACGCGTGACTCGATAGTGCCACCATGAACATGATTAATCAGGGCCCATCAGTTTCCCCCAAACCGGTGCAAGTTGTCTAATTATAATAGTACATCAAGTAAGCAGGACATGATCAGGAATGGGGATCATAACAGGAGTCATAACAGGAATCAGGTATAAACAAGAGATGGCCCTGCAGATTCAAGAGGTGGCCCCCACGGATTCAAGAGGTGGCCCCCACCGGGTATGGTGTGGCACTTTGTTCCATGTGGCACTTTGCTCTGAGGGGATGGATTCTAGAGGTGGCCCCCATAGATTCAAGAGGTGGCCCCCACCGTGTATGGTGTGGCACTTTGTTCTATGTGGCACTTAGTTCCATTCAGGACTTGACGAGAACAGGAAGTATAACAGGAGTTAGTAGCAAGTAGCGGTATGACAGGTGCCAGGTGATAACATATTGAACAGAGTGTAACAGATTGTATCTGGCAAATAGTTGAATAGAATCAAGAGAAGCTGAGCAACTGGAGGCACATGATAAATACAAGGTCAATGGGAAGGGTCTATTGTCAATAGGAAGATCAAACATGGCAATTTGCCAAACTTAGTCGACTAGAGAAAATAATAGTCGACTGGACAAAGAGTAAGTCGACTATGAAGGGGAACCAAGTCGACTAGTAAAGTCTGCATTTTGGAAGAGCTGCGTTTCAGAAGGAAAGTTAGTCGACTAGGGCGTTTGAGTTAGTCGACTGGTCAGGGCTGCGTCTCAAAGAGCCGCGTTTCAAGGGAGCTGCGTTAGTCGACTTGGAACAGTGGGTAGTCGACTAGCATGCTGTGCTTCGCAAAACTGCGTCTCACGAAGTCGCGTTCCACAAGCCCGCGTCTTGCCACAAGTCCGCGTCTCATGAATCCGCGTTTCACAAGTCCGCGTCTCACAAGAAAGAGTTAGTAAATAAGGGATGAAAGAGTAGACCGCGTTCCAGGGAAAGGACGCGTTCCAGAAAAGGTTAGTCGACTGGCACAAGGGTTTAGTCGACTAATAAGGTGCGTTCCAGAATAACCAGGCTGCGTTTCAAGGGTTTAGTCGACTTATGATTTGGGCAAGTCGACTAATACTGGGAAACAGTGAGCAGTAACAGCTTTTAAGAGTTATAGTTTGTTGATAAAAATACAAGTTCTTGGCGAGGAAAAGCACTCGCATAATCAATAAAACACGAAGGCAAGCGGATAGCGAGATTACTCGCCTAATCAACGATCTTTGCCGCGTCCAACGAAGGGAAGCTCGGTCCCAATCCAAAAGGAGGGCACCGACCCTAAGTTTTGCCGCCGGAGAAGAAACACGGCCCCAATCCAAAAGGAGTGGCCGGTCTCACAAAGTGATGAAGAGAAGCTGTAGGTGGTGGAGTTTGGTGATCAATGAAGCAAGAGGAGGAGTTCTCCCTTGGTGGCTTCTCTGTTGGAGGCTACAGGAAGCAAGGAAGAAGAAGAAGAAGGAGTAAAAAAATGAAGAGAAAGAGAAGGAGAGGGGGTATTTATAAGGGTTGGATTTGGGAAGTGATGCAAATAAAGAAAGGAAAGGGGGTTTTTGCAAAATGGGGAGATTTGATGTTTCTCTTGCCACATGGCTGGTTGTGATGGAGAAAAAGGAGTGGGGGTATCTTGGAAATGATGTTTTGGAAGAGGAGAATTAATGAAGAGAGAGAAAAAGGTAAAGGAATGAATCATAATGATGTGCACTACTTTCAAGGCAAAAGAAACAAAGAGGGCTTGCGTTTTCCCTTTCTCAAACGCAGCACATAAGCTTGCGTTTGAGCCAAATAGGCTAAACGCGGAAATTAAGGTCGCGTTTAGGGAAAGCCAAAAGCTGCGTTTTCAACAGAGGAGAGAGAAAGTCATGATAATTGATGGGATTTGATCTGAAGTGCATTAAATGCGGAATGGGGAGGATCTTCACAATAAATGCGGAATCCCAGGTAGGTGAGATCCGCGTTTGAGGAAGGAGAGAGAAAATGGGGAAAAGACAGAGTGGAATATATGCGACGATCTCCTCGGTATCTGGGAAAACACCGGAAAAGCCCAAAAATAAAGTAATCCGGAAAGCTTTCCAAAAATTCTCAAAAATCATAAATATTATAAAATAATTTTGGTGAAATCGGTTTTTAGAAATTCAATCTCCTTTTCAAGATAAAAATCATAAGGTCAACCGTCAATCTCTGTATACGCCGGATTGGCCGGGTTTTCAATAATTTCAGAAAATTCTTAGAAAAAGTATTTAGATGGGAAATGTGATTTTAAGAAATAATGTCTAAAGGCACTTTTGGTAATTCCAAACCGTTTGCAAACTAAAAATCCGAGAATCGATCAACGAAACTGGCCGACACCGTTTTGAAGATTTTCAACTAAATCCAGGAAAATTCCAGAAAATCATATAAAATCTAGAATATTGGAAAATGATATTTAAAACTGAAATCGGTCAAATCGGATTACCAGAATGTCCAAACCGAGCAATACTCTGGGATCGGGCCTTCGGTTCAAACTAAGGTTGACTCCGAATCCACGAATCCAAATCCAAGACAAAAACAATCATATAAAGAATTCATAATACAAAACAAATACACGAAGTAAATCGAAAAATACGTTCGAGAAATCTGAATACGCAACTAAGTACGTATCCCAGGAACGGGGTGTTACAGCTACGCCTAAAGCTTCTTATAGAGCTTTCTGCTTTAGCCTCCACATTTGCTTTGAAAGAGGAGACTTAGGTTCGCAGGGAACCTGGCTAGCCACACGTGAGGCTGAGAGGAGTTGGAAGGAGTCCGGTTTCTGGTCCGAAACCTTGGCCATCGTGACCTTTTTATGCTTTCGTGCGTGGAGCATTGGACCACCTCCAGAGAGGAGTTCTTCAAATTTTCCTTGGTCAAAATGAACGACCAGGTTTTTGAAGGTATCAGGCTCAAGATTCTGACCTTCTTTGTTGCACCAGAAGACCGTAGTAGGCTTGCGGAAAGCCTTATCTGTCTTGACAGAGACTTGCTTCGAAGAATTAACCAGAGGGGTTCCGGCTATGCCGACTTCCTTGTAGTCGCGCGTAGGTTCTTGGCTAGAGTGAATGGCTAGCGTCTCAGCAGTAGACCCGAAGGTCTGATCGTCACATTGCGACACTTGATTCTCAGCAATGGAGAATGCATTCCCCAGCGGAGTCGCCATCTTGTTTTCCATTGATTTTTGCAAAGGGGAAAACTTACAAAAGAGTGTCGAGGAGCGAAATTACAAGTAATTCTTTGCAGTAAAAAGACTACAGGTAGATCTCCTCTGAGATTTCTGGGAAAGTGTGCCGGTAGGAATCTGATCAGCGCGCGATCACTTTATCCCTTTGACGATTGATCGATCAGACAATCGGACTGCCTCCTGATGGGATTTCCTTCTCGCCTGGTTCGGGAAATCGGAGAACAGAAGGTTGGTAGAGCCCTCTTGTTACTTCTCGAGCTACCTCCGCTTGGGAATTCCTTCTTGCCTGGTTCCGGAAATTCCTTGAGAGGGAGGAAAATTTTAGGGTATTAGCACCCTGATTAGAGATGTAATTCTCTGAATTCTTGGAAGCAAGAAAGTAGATCCCTGTCCTCAGTCGTCTCTCCTCTCTTTTTCCGAGCCTCTCCCTTTTAGCTCTCCCCCTGGGAGGCTATTTATAAGAAAGAGTAGGGGTATAATCGCCCTGAAAATCTGAAAATAGATTGGGTCAATCTGTTTTATATCCGGTAAGTAACCTCGCCGCGAGGCTAGGATCAGCTTCTGCGAAGCTAGGAATAGCTAATCTTTTGATCCGCTCTGCTAGATGAGGGATACTCCCTTGATTCTTTCTAAATAACTGAAAGATCTCCCCTGATCTTCTCACTTGATTGGGAGAGTCAAAAGATCATGGCAAACAACTGCCAAATTTGATCTCAATTAGATTTGATCTCATCTTGAGATTTGATTAGCCAACGAAGATCCCTTGATGGCTTATGGCGATTAACTTCCTATACGCCATACTCAATTTATTTGCTGAGATTTCCTGCACACAAAATATGAATATTAGATCTGAGAATTAAAGGTGTGCGAGGTGCTCAATACTAATCCGCGGTAGCAAGGCTATGCGGGTCGTGATCCTCAGGGAGGGACTGCGATGAAAGCGTTAAGCAAGTTTCTCTAAAGTTTTTATTTTTATTAGTTAAATTAGAAAGGAAGTGGTATTTACAATGGGTCGGCAAATAAAGAATTGGGAGAAGTTGTGATTTAATCTAAAAAGAAAAGAAAAGAAAAAGAAAACTTACCTCTTCAGTCTGCTTACCGTTTGAACCGTTGCGATGATTTACCTTTTCTTGGAAGGCATACAAGCATGGCGTATAGGATCGTCCGCCTTCCTAACTATGAAATAAAAGCAACTTTGAAGACCTGTTCATCGCCATAGGCCATCAAGGGCTCTTCCTCGGCTATGTATTCTCGAAGCAGTTGGTTCTCATGGTGGGCAAGACATTAGAGAACAAATAGAAGGAAGTAAATACTGAGATACACAAGATTAAATAAGAAGAAAAGAAAATAAAACAATACAAAAATAAAAGCAAACCTCGATTTGATTATTAAACAATGGTGGAAAAATAGAACTTACACCGACTGTCACCATCAGTACAAGTAGATCCCTTCCTCCATGAATACATCATCTCCTCTCAGTTTTTACAAAAAGAAAATAGAAATTTACAATGGGGGAAATAAAATCTAACCTAGAAAAACCTAAAAACCCTAGCTTTTGGCCCTTTGCTGGATGCTGGACGACCCTGTACGTTGCACTGCAGGGGGTATTTATAGGTGCAGAAGGCCGAAGAGTCCCGGATGAAGTTGCCCACGAAATCTGGTATTCAGATTCATCTAAAATGCCGCAAAATTGCGGCTTTTGCCGTGGAATTGCGGCATTTCTAGGGAATCTGGCCACGCGCTTTGGCGCGTGGCTTCTTCTGGTCCGTCCATCTGGGCGCTTGCTTCTGGAAGTGTTTGCTTCTGGAAGTGTGATCCTGGCTCTTTATTCTGGATTTTCGAGATAACTTAGAATCAAGTTACTTTGATCTCAAATATCCCAAATCTTTTATCCACGAATTTCCTTCTTATCTTTGGCTTTTATGCTCATCCTGCAAGAGTTTAGGGTTGGGTAGAATTCTATCCTTCCCTCATCTTTAATAATTGCAACTTTAGCCCTTGCATAATTGCACTTTGACAATCTGCTATTTGCACTTTGACTCTTGGGCTTCAAATATGGGCTTTTGGGCTTCATTAAGCTTTATTTATTATAAAAATAATAATTCGAGGCCTGCACACAATAAATAACAAAATATTAATAAATGTGCATTATAATATGAATAAATGTGCAAATGTGATGGTAAATATGATGACAATTATGCATTTTTTACTTCTAATCAGTGACCATAAAAGAACCGCAGCGGAGTCGTTGCATTGAGCTCATGGCGGAGCTGGGAGAAGCATCTGGCGAAGCTAGAAGGAAAGCTCTTCAGCGGAGCTGGATAACTTTGTGGCGAAGCTACCAATTACCCTTTTGTGCAGCTGCATGGGACTTCGAGCGAAGTTAACTCTCTGCGGAGTTAACTGAGCATTCTGTGCGAAGTTGTAAGTTCGCTCGCAGCGAGGCTGTGAAGGAGCTTCCTGCGATACTAAGTAACTTTGGCTTCTTACGCGAGACTTATCTCGTGGGCTCGTGCGAGACTAAGTATTGAGCTAACTTAGTGTTTCTGGACCTACTTGGGCCTTCTCACGAGCTTTTCTTGGCTTACTGTCTGCTTCACTGTATCAGTAGAGTCCAAGTTGTTGATACGTCCCCTCTTAAATGGGTGAAGAACTGGTCATCGGCTTGTCTGTCACTTGTCTTTTGTAGATGTCAACAAGTTAGACATTGTCCAGGCCAGTTAGGAATCTTGTCTTTTTTAGAGTGTCAACAATGTTAACTATCATGAGATCTTTTCTTGTAGCCGGTAAAGTCATATCTTTTCTTCCTTAGTTCATTATTCCAAGAATTTATCAAAATGAGATTCATCAAAATGAAAAATCTAATAACTACTATTAACTAATAACTAAAGAAAAAAATGTAAAACAATCCTAAAATTAACGGGTTTTTGATTCCCAAATACCCAACTGACTAATTAATTTCTTATAACATATTTTATTTTTCTTTGACAAATAATCCAGTAGATGTTGACGTTTTCCCAGAATTCCTTTAACAAAAGACAAGTTTCTGGAAACTGAAACTAGTCGACCAGACTAAGTTGTTAGTCGACTAAGCCAAGTATTAGTCGACTAGGAAAACTATTAAGTCGACTAATAGTGAATGCAGGTCAGAAACAGATTGTTGGTATTCATCTAGAGGCAAACTAAGTCGACTATAGTTAAAGGGTTAGTCGACTATAGTTGTTATTAGTCGACTAGAAAAGTCTATAAGTCGACTAGGACTAAGATGTATGTGTGTATTCAAGGCTTTTAACATTCTAGTGAATATTACAAAACACATCCATAGCCACTCTTTTTGGGAAGTCTTGAGCATGTAGAACTCTTGAATAGGCTTTAAGATAGAGCTCCAATGATATGTCTTCACAAATGTATCATCAAAATCAAGTTCCAACAAATATTACGGGTGCAACATGAATATCTAGAAATATGAGCTCATACTCATACATCTCCTCAAAATTTGAATTAACTATATCTTTTGGAGGTATGTAACTAACCAAGGTATCCCTAATCGAATCATCTAAACAGTTAAGTTCATCTTCAAAAAGATTTTCAAAACTTTGATCAATTTGAGGTTCTTGATAATTGCACCAAATTATAGAATAGGATGTAAAAGATGATAGAGTAGGGTGGAGATAGTCATGATAATTTGGAAAAAAGGGTAATGGATGGAAAGATGGTCTCGACCTATCAACTGAACTGTACCCAAATAAATTTGGATAGGCCATGGGGATTTTTTTAATGATTTTTATGAAAAGAAAAAAAGAAAAATTAACAAATTAGTAAATAAAAAAATATCGTTTCCTCCCCGGCAACAGCGCCAAAATTTGATTGAGAAAAAACAGAGATAAATTAAAGAGTTAAAAGGATGTTAGTTAAATCTCAGCCTTTCACAATTTATCCATGGTAGCAAGGGCTATGCGGGTCGAATCCACAGGGAGGAATGTGATAGAAACTTTTCGGTATCTCCTTAAACACTAAACTGAGTATTCTTCTAAGAAAAAGAACTCAATTGTTAAGTATTAAAAATATAAAGAAGAATATGAAATTTGGAGAGTAATCTAGAGTTTTAGAAAAGAGTTAAAGAAATATGACCTACTAATCATCTACCACCACTAACTTACTAACCTATGCAAGAATTTACTTCACTTTAGTCATAAAAGTTAGATCTTAGAGTTGCCTTCAATTCAAGAAAAATACATAAGATAACAACTAAATCCTATTTGAAATAATCACTAACCAAGACCTAACATTAAACTATCAAAGCCTTCTAAGCATAGAATAAGAAGAATAATAAAGATTCAACATTAAACTATCAAAGCTATCTAAGTATAGAATAAGAAAAATCATTGAAAAGTATTAACATATATGGATTTAACTAGTCATCATGTGCCTTCAAGAACTTTATCTAATCCAAGGGTTAAGCATGCATATGATCCAATCAGTTTATTCTAACCTAGAATTAGAAATAGTGGTGGAGAGATTAGTAAGTCATGAAAAAAATTAGCTACTCATGATGAAAAACTAAAGAAAGCATGGTAGACGAGAAAGTAAGTAAATAAAGTAAGTATATAAAGATAAATTAAAAAAAAACCTTGTCATTGATGTTGTCTGTATGCGTCAGAAAAGAGGGGATCAAATTGTAAAATTCCTTTGATTGGATAGAAGATTACAACAGACCAGTCTTCCGATTACAAGGGAGGGAGGATGTTGAGTCTTGAATCCTCCCTTTGTTTAAGGCTGGGATCTTCAAGTGGTGGTGGAGAGTGAATCTTGTTCTCCGTTGACCGGGTGACCGTCGTGACCTTCCAGGGATCTCCTCTTCGGATGGTAGATGGAGTAACTCAGCTCTTGGCTACCAAAACTCTCAAAGAGAAGGTAGGCAAAGAACAACTTGAACACAGCAAGTTCTCTGAAGAGTTTAACTCTCTCTCTTCTCTCTCAGGAATTTTCTGACTTAGAAAGATGTCTCCCCCCTTTCTTCATAGCAACGGGGCTATTTATAGGGGTTTCAGGGGCGTACGTGCCTCCTAAAAACACTCCATAATGGGGGCTAACCTTCCCCGTTATGTGGGCCGTGATTGGCCCCGAAACCTGAACGGTTCCAACTAAGACGCGGGTGTCAACCCACGCGCCTTGGAGCTGCTGAGACGCGGGTTTCGACCCTCGCGCCTTGGAGCGGCTGAGACGCGGGTTTCGACCCTCGCGCCTTGGAGCGGCTGAGACGCGGGTTTCGACCCTCGCGCCTTGGTGCGGCTGAGACACGGGTTTTGACCCTCGCGCCTTTGAGCGGCGGAGACGCGGGTGTCAACCCACACGCCTTGGAGCGGCTGAGATGCGGGTTTCGACCCTCGCGCCTTGGTGCGGCTGAGACGCGGCCAAAAATTCTGCTTTTTAATGGCTTGTCTTGTAGTGATTTTTAGATAGCCTACAGAACCCCCTCCAAAGTTTTCGATATTTGCAGTTAAGTGGACGGATTTCGAAATACTTTGGACTCTAGCTGAGCTCACCCTTGTGACTGGACTATCAATGCTTCGGGTTTGATCTTATCTGGAGTATGGTCTTCGTTAGTGTACTGTGAAACTCTTTGAAGCCACCAAAGTTGATCGTGTTGAGTGTCTAGATGCACAGTTTAAACCTCCCCGATTGCTTTAAGTCTGTCGTGGGTGCACTTTAAAGCCAGGAGTGGATGGTCATCTGCTTGTGCCAGTGTACTGTTGAACTGATTTGCAGAAGCAAGGACTAAACGCCAGCTTTATTTGAGACGCAGGGATAGTACTGCTTTAAAGACGCGACTGATATTCCGCAAGGCAGACGCAATGTTAGGCCGGATTGGAAGGATGCAAACTTTTGGAGAGACGCATCTTTTTTTGAGTAAAGACGCGACTTTCTGGACGCAACTATGGCCATGCTGAAGGGACGCGTCCATTGAAGAGGCGCGGCTGTTGGTGTGCGAATCCGTGCCATGCCATGAGTGCACTGCCACGTGTCCTGTGGAGCCGAAGGGACATATGCTTTTTGGCGTGCGGACTTCGCGCTGTATTAAATGTGCTATCCACGCGTCAAGAAATGATTTGATGCCGAGTCAATCGAGCCAAGCGCCGCATATCTTTGCGAATCACTGGGCCTATAAATGGCAACAGTCATCGAGAGAGTCCTCATTAGTCTCTCTTTCGTCTTCGGGTGCATCTGCTAGGGTTTTGAGAAAAAGGTTCTCTTTGTTTTCTGCTCTTCCGTCTAGCATTAAATTCTTGCTTCGCAATGGCACCCAAGGCCAAGCGAACTGCTTCATCATCGAAGGAGGTCGTCATTGAGGTCCAAAGGGGCGGTTCCTCCATGCAGGAAGCCCCTATCTCAGGTATAACACCATCAGGCTTGATCTTCGCCATTAGAGGGGTTTATGGAGTTCTTATAACCCTAAAAATCCCTTCTTTGAAAGAGAACCGCCAACGTGGATTCGAAACCGTGCTTGGTTCCCAGACGCGGTCTTTGAGTTAACAAACAAGGCGCGGGTTTGATGACCCTACCGCTTTTATCCGCTTGAGGATGTACTTGTTTGTTGAACATAGGGCGCCAGTAAGCCTTGCGTTCCGGAGTCATCACTTAGAATGTTTCTAATTGTGAAAGATCTGGACGCGGACTTGATTCTTGCGTTCTGTGGTATCAGACGCTGGTTTTTTTGTGAATCTTGCACCGAGTCCAAGTACTTAGATATTTTTCGTAAGTCTTGGATTTCGAAGGCGCAGACTCCCTGCTGGCCTTATGGTCCTCAGGTCTGGACGCGGGTCCTCACGTCTAGGCGCGGATCCTCATGTCTGGACGCGGATTCTCAGGCTGGACGCGGATTTTGACAATTTCTGCGTCCAGTATCTCTTCTGCGTTTGAATTATAGACACTTAATCATTTTCATTTAAACTTCTAATCAAGTGTCATTTTCTTATGCAGTGCAACACTCTTCTATTGTCTTGAACTCTTTTGTCTCTTTTTAGTCAGACGCAGAGAAGCAAAGAATCTTTGGCTTGTCAAAATTATGATAAAAATTTTAACAAGTCAGATTTTGTGGAGAAAAGATCCTATCTGAGGAACCCCACAATGTTGTCGAGGTGTGATATTAACTTGACAGAGATAAGATAATTTTGGTGGGCCTGCCACTTTATAAAAAGAAAGTGACAGGTTGAATTGGTACCCCCAGGGAAGATGAACTTTTATCAGAGGTCTAGGATTAACTTGATTAAGATCAGCTGGGGAGTTAATGAAAACACTGCTAATGGTGTAATGTTAACCTAACAATATTTTTTTGGTAGACTTGTTGTTCTGTTGAGGAGAATAACAAGTGAGGCTAGATTCGCGGGGATCTAGGAAAGTTTTTACCGTTAGAGGTGTGATATTAACTTAACGGGTTGAAAGTTGTCTTGTCAGAAGTGTGATGTTAACTTGACAAGAATGTGAATCAGAGGTGTGATATTAACTTGACTCAGAAGCATTTCAGCTTTCATTTGGGAAAACTGAAAGTGTCATTGTCATAGATGTAATGTTTAACTTGACAATGAGGGTAATGCTAGAGGTGAAATTTTGAACTTGACATTAGTCATCTCGACTTTGACAATGAAGTCCGAGGAAAATTCATGGCCATAAGTGTATTGTTGAACTTGGCGATGACCTGGATGCTAGAGGTGTAGTGTTAAACTTAGCATCGTTCATTTCAGCTTCGATATGGAAGTCTGAAGGAAGGTGACTGTCAGAGGTGTGATATTAACTTGACAGAAACTCGATGTACTGTTTAGAAGTATAGTGTTAACTTAATAGTAATTTGTCAGAGGTGTGGTATTAACTTGACAGAAATTGGTTTACGATATGAGCAGTTTGAGGACCTGTCATTCCATTGATGAGAATTAACAAGTGGAGTTTAAAAATGTCAGAGGTATAGCGTTAACTTGACAAATTTGGATTTGCGATATGAGCAATTTCGAAGGCTTGCCATTCTATGATGAGAATTGACAAGTGGAGTTTGAAGTACCAGAGGTATAGTGTTAACTTGGCAACGACTGTATTTTATAGATCTACCATTCTATGGATGAGAATTGGTAAGGGATTTTGGAGGGGAGAGTGGAGTCGAGTCCACTTAGGATTTTTAGCAAACCCTCAGCTATCAACGGATTTGAGGTGCCTTTACCAATTACCGTTTGAGTTGGGCTAGCCATGCTTTTCCCCTCAGCATGATGAGTTGTCGAAGACTTATGTTGGGCTTAAAGGCCAACATTTTCCTCTATCCTTAGCCGTCGGAGGCGTCGGATCAAAGGGGAACATGTCCCTTAGGATTTTTAGCAAATCCTCAGCTGTCAACGGGTTTGATATGCCTTTACCAACTACCGTTTGAGTTGGGCTAGCCATGCTTTTTCCCTCAGCATGATGAGTTATCGAAGACTTATGTTGAGCTTAAAGGCTAACATTTTCCTCTATCCTTCGCCGTCGGAGGCGTCGGATATTAATAAAGAAGCTCTTCTTGTTCTGATCAGAGGTGTAATTTTGAACTTGATCAGAAGAGGAGTACTATTAAGGATAGTACTTCTTCAAGAATCTGCCATTGATTGGCATCATGAGTGTATCGCCATTTGAAGTTATGAGGCGATATGATCCATTTGAGTAGACTGACTCTACTACAAATGGTCCTTCCCATTTGGGTTGGAATTTTCCTTTTGTCTTGTGCGTCATCACCATGGGTCTTCTGACGGCTAAGACAAGGTCGCCTTTCTTGAAAGTTCGCATTTTGACTTTCTTGTTGAAGGCTCTGGTAATTCGAGCTTGGTAAAGCTCGATTTGTTGTTAGGCCTGCAGACGTTTGTCATTCAAGGGTCCAATTCCTGGAGTCGCTGTCGGTGCTTCTCCTCTGTCGTCATCTCCGCTGTCAAGGCGACGCGTAGAGATGAAATTTGGATTTCCAGTGGAAGCACGGCTTCACACCCATATACCAAAGAAAATGGCGTAGCTTTAGTCAGGGTTCGCACAGTTGTGCGGTAAGCCCATAAACATTCACCCAGCTTGTCGTCCCAATCACGTTGACTTTTTGAGACGAATTTCTTGAGAAGCTTGCCAATGGTTTTGTTGAAAGCTTCTGCGAGGCCATTAGCGGCGGGGTAGTATGCCGTTGAGGACACACTCTGGATTCTGAACTTGGCGCAGAATCTCTGGAAAGCCTGGCTGATGAACTGGGGTCCGTTGTCGTGGACAATTCGCCGAGGTACCCCAAAACGATAAATGACGTGATGTTTCACGAACTTGATCACATCAGATGACTTCACCTCCTTCAAAGGAACGGCCTCAGCCCATTTGGAGAAGTAATCGGTTATTGCCAAAATAAACCGATGTCCTTTTGATGACGGTGGGCTGATAGGGCCAACCACATCCATCCCCCACATTTCAAATGGCCAAGTAGAAGCCGTGGAGTGAAGGTAGCCTGGTGCTTGATGGATGAAATCGCCATGTACTTGGCAGGCGTGACATCTTTTGGCATAAGTGATGGCGTCGACAATCATCTTGGGCCAATAATATCCCACCCTTTGGAGTCGGTATGCAAGTTTTGGACCAGGTTGATGGGCTCCACACATGCCGTCATGGGCTTCTTTCAATACCTCTTGTGCCTCCTTTTGTGAAAGGCAGCGAAGCAAGATCCCGTCATGCGATCGACGATACAGTGTTCGTGTAATCGCATTATAGTAGAATTTAGGGGCTTTCCTTCGAATGGCAACCGCTTCCTTGGTGTCCTCAGGCAGGATGCCATACAAGACATAATCAATATAAGGGAATCGCCAGTCTCTAGGCTCTGGACCGGTTGTCAATTCCAGCGCTTCTTTGCTTTGAGAATCTCCTGTTGGTTCCTGGTAATCCTCAAGAGCAATTCTCGGGCAATACAGATCGTGGCTGTAGACGAATATCTTCTCCATTGCCCCAACTGGAAGAGCTAAGGAGGCCGCGAGGGATGCGAGTGCATCTGCATGCGCATTTTGCCTGCGTGGTACATGATCGATGTAGAAGTTCGTGAATCTCTCGGCCATGTGGATAGTTGCGTTGTAGTAGGGTACTAGGTATTCATGTCTGACTTCGTATTCCCCGCGAACCTGGCTAACAATGAGTTTGGAGTCGCCGTATGCCTCGAGATTTTTAACGCCAATCTCATCGGCGAGTTGCATCCCAATCAAAAGAGCATTGTACTCCGCCACATTGTTGGAACACGGCTCAGTTAATGAGACAGCCCGAGGAATCACATAGTTCTGTGGGGAGACGAGTACTACTCCTACTCCTGCTATTAGGTGTCCTTTTGGGCTTGTTCTTGATGCACCATCAAAGAAAAGTTGCCATACCTGCCTTTCAAAGGATGTCTGGGTCTGGCAAGCTTCGGCGACCTCATCTGAGAGATCGTCGTAAAATTTGGTTGCCCTCGGATCCGGATGCTCAGCCAGGAAATCCGCCACCGCTTGTCCTTAATGGCTTTTTGTGGTAAAAAGTGCATCTCATACTGGGATAGCAATATGGCCCATTTTGCCAGCCGACCGTTCAATGATGAAGGCTTAGTCATAAGTAACCTCAGGGGGTTGACTTTTGATATGACGTTTATGGTTTGGCCTACCAGATAGTGTCGCATTTTCTGAATGGCGAACACTAATGCCAAACACTCCTTCTCGATTGGATTATACCGATGTTCGGCTCCAATCATTGTTCTACTCAGATAGTAGATCGCTTTTTCTCTTCCTTGATCATCATTCTGGGCTAGTAGAGCTCCCAAAGAATGATCCATTGCTCGAACGTATACCAGGAAAGGTTTTCTGGATATCGGGGCTGCAAGGACTGGTGGTTGGGTGGGTAGTGCTTGATTTCCTCGAATGCTTGTTGGCAAGCGTCATCCCAAATGAACGAAACACCCTTCTTCATTAGCTTAGCGAAGGGTTGGCATCTTCCGGAGAGATTTGAGATAAACCTGCGGATGTATGCCAATCGTCCTTGCAATCCTCTGAGTTCCCTGAGATTCCTCGGAGGTTGCATCTCCTGGATAGCGTGAATCTTTTCCAGATCTAAATGAATTCCTGTGGAAGTCACTACAAACCCTAGGAACTTGCCGCTGGCCACCCCCAGGAAGGATTTGGTAGGGTTCATCTTCAACTGATGGACCCGCATGATGTCGAAGACAACTTTTAGATCAGCTATGTGATCACCTTTAGCGCGACTTTTCACCGCAATATCATCAACATAACATTCCACCGTTCTGCGCATTTGCCGGTGGAAAATGGCGTTCATGGCCCTTTGATATGTTGCCCCCGCATTCTTCAGTCCGAAGGGCATGACGGTATAGCAGTATACCCCCAGTGGTGTCCTGAAAGAGGTATGCTTTTCGTCGCCAGGATACATTTTGATTTGATTGTATCCTGAGAACCCGTCCATGAAGGACATTCGTTCGAATCCACAAGTATTGTCAATCATAACATCTGTGATTGGCAGTGGGAATTCGTCTTTGGGACAAGCCTCGTTTAGATCATGGAAGTCGATGCAGATCCGGATCTTTCCATTTTTCTTAGCAACGGGGACGATGTTGGCTACCCAATCGGGATGTTGCTCTTCCCTGATGAAGGCAAAATCTATAAGCTTTCTGACTTCTGATTGAATCGCCTCCATTATCTCTGGACGGAACCGTCACTGCTGTTGTTTGATAGGCTTTATGTCCGGATTGATGTTGAGGCGGTGCATAGCAACTTGAGGATCAAGTCCAGGCATGTCTTCATAATTCCAAGTGAAGACATCTTTATACTCTTGAACAAGAGATATTAGATCCTTTTTCTCTGACGGTGACAGGCCGTCGCTTATGAAGATGGGCTTAGGATTAGCCTCATCCCCCAGATTGATCTGAACAATCTTGTCTTCTGTGGGTGGCTCGCGCTGCTCAAAGCGGGTATCCCAAAGAGTATTTAAATGTTTGATCCAAGGATCTGTATCGGATTGGATCATTTATTCATCTCCGTCTTCCAGGTGGCTTGTTGAAATCATGTTCACTGAAAGTCCCCCGAAGACGTTGCTGACACTGACATCTGACTCCCATGATGACGTGCCTGAAGAGTAATCGTGACCTGACGATTCTTGAGAATCAGAGGCTGATGGAGCCGGAGTTGATACATAGCCCAACCCCCTGCGAGTCTGATGATAATAATTGGGTGCTTTTCCTTTTGGCACAAAGGATCGAAGTAGCGTTCTCCTTCCTTTGCCGAAGTTCAACCCGGGTCTGCTGGTTAGGTCATACCCCATGTTTTTCATCATTCTGAGTGCCTTTGGCTCATAATGACCGAATTGAGGGGGTTCCTGCTCGTTTTCTGATTCTTCATGATTCATTGGTTTGGATTCAATTCGTCCGAAGAGAATTGGTCTTTGGCCCTTCCTTCTCGCTGGAACCATGAATATTGATTGTTGCGCATCGCCGACATTTCGACATGTTTTAAAGGACGATTTCACTGGTACATGCAACGATGTCAAAGCACCCATTGTCGACCAGAGATCGCCATCCACGTCTGTACTAGTGTCTGACGGCACTGAATCAGAAGCAAACACAGAAAAATACGCTAAATCTAATTCTTCATTAATGTACCAACCGCCTACATCATCGGCGGAGGTATTATCAACATCGGGCTTATTAATGCCCGTCACAGGTGGATCTAGCTCCCATGCACACTCATCTTCCTCCAGCTCGGTGTCGGCTTCATTGCCAGAGTCTGGTTCTTCTGGTTGCGGGACTTCATCTATTTCCACAGATTCCTGATACAGGAGGGAATATGTGAAATAATTCTCCACTCCCTTGAACGGATGCCTTTCGGCAATCAGCGTTCGCACCTTTTCATTCCCGTCAATGTATTTCATGACTTGGTGGAGAGTAGAGGGAACGATAGAATTGTGATGAATCCAGGGTCTTCCCAGCAGTAGATTGTAGGAGGTGTCAGCATCTATGACATAGCATGTCACCTCTGACCTTAGGTCCCCAATCTGGCATTTGAGCTTGACCTTCCCCATCGGACGGGTACTATTGGCATTGAACCTATAAATGGTCGTCTGGGTAGGTCTCAAACGGTGAGTAGGAATCCCGAGATGTTGCATGACCCTGTGAGGCATGATGCTCAACGCAGACCCGGGATCTACCTGGATGCGATTCACCTCAGATGATCCAATATACCCTGCGAAGTAAAGGGGTCGATCATGCTTCCCTTTGACTTGCATGTCTTCTGCCGTGAAGGTCATGCAGAGAATATTTTGGGAGGCGTGGAGGCAATCCTCTACATCTTCCTCCTTCGGTAGCTGGGTCATGAAGACCTCAGCATTAGCCAGAGCTTCTTGTAGAGCTTCTCTGGTCGACTTCGATAGTTGATTGAGGCAAAACCTGCACACAAAATACGAGATTATAGAACTTAAGAAAGGAAATATGCAAGTGCTCAATACTTCCGCTATAGCAAGTGGCTAATGCGGGTCGTGATCCACAAGGAGGGTTTGCGATGGAAGCGTTTACAGTTTTATTGAAATCTTATGAAAATAAGCGAAGATTCTTCTCTGTTTTAAAGTTATAAAAATGAAAAAGAAAGTTATAGTTAAAGTTAGAAGAAAGCGAGAGGTAAGAAGGTGGAAAAATCAGAAAACGGCGAAAGAAAGCGACAAGGAAGTGAAAAGGATGATTTAGAAGAGGTATTGTGTTTGTGATTTAATTTACAGAAATAAAAGAAAAGAAATAAAAAAAATTGCTTACCTTCTCTTCGTCAAAAGCTTACCTTGAGTCTGCAGCGACGATTTTACCTTGAAGTGGAGGCATTCAGCGCATAGCCCATAAGATTTGAGTGTTGGTCTTCATCCACATTACATCATCAAGACTACTTCAAGAATGAAATGATACAGAGAGAGACTCTACTCCATCGTCATGAGCTATCGATGGCACTCGCAATGGCAAGGCTCTTTCGATGCTTCTAGACTCACTTGGAAGGCAGTTGTACCAAAAAGAAAGGTAAAATAGAAAAGAAGAAGAGAACTAAAAAGAACATACAAGGAAATAGCATTGATTTGATTTCATAACAATCGAAGAAAGAAATAAAACCTTACACCAGTGTCACTCCAGCTCTAGCTTCATTCTTGTTCTTCGATGAAAGTCTGATCTCCACTTATTTACATAAATGAAAATTACAATTACATGAAAAAGAAAAACAAAACCTAAACTAAGAAATGGAAAAACTAGTCTAAAATCCTAATCTGCATGGTCGTCCTTTTGCCTTTGAGTGCAGGTATTTATAGGAGAAATGGAGGGGGTAGAGGTGGATATTCAGTTCTGATCTGCTGTTTGTTGGCTTGTTGATTGCTGAATATCACTTAACAACTGACTGAATTAGAAATAATGACCAACATAAGAGTTGTAGCTCTGTCAGTCTGCTTTCTGGATCATCTTAAATCATCAGAATTGAGATTCTGTAGCAAAAGTTATAATTCGAATACTAAAATGTATCCAGTCAGAATCTGAATCAAACTTGCTTGATCTTTGCTTCAACCGATCGATTCTGAGAGGATTCTTCTCAACCAGTTTTCAACCTCTTGATTTTTCCCTGATTTACTGAGTGTGAATTAATTCTGATTTAATTCAGAATTTTGGTGGGCTTTGGGCTCATTTCTCTTCATCTCCTTAAAGAATGGGCCTGCAAATAAATTCAACATTTAATTAGGACAATGCAGGCTTTTATTCTAAAATAAGTATGAAAATATGATATTAAATATGCAACATTAGCGACCAATCACACCTCCATACCTATCTTTTGCTCGTCCTCGAGCAAAACAACTAAACTATATTAAGGATTATTAGACCACTTTCGCAGGTCACGCGATTGCACTGAGCATGTGCAACAAGCCGTTAAACCTCTAGGTTACCCCTAAAGGACGAGTTTTGTCTCGTGAGGGTTTTCAGCGGATTGCACCCACAAAATCCATAAAGAAAGGGAAATAAAGAGTTAGTATTTTCGAAAAGCATTTTGAAAGAGAAAAAATATTTGACATATAATTGTAAGATTTAAGCAATCTATAAGTTATAGGAAAACTGAATTTTCATTCCTAAACTTAATCTCTATTCAAAAATTTGTTATCAAATTAAAGTAAGGAGTCAAATTGTACTTCTCATCTCGTCTATTACTTTACCCTAAGTCATATGCACTTGTGACTGTTAAAATTTTGACTAAGGGTTCATTAACTCTAACTCTTATGCCTTATTTATTTATATATATATATATATATATATATATATATATATATATATATATATATATATATATATATATATATTGGTGGTATTATTCCTTAGTTTAGGCTTTCTAATCTGCCCATGTAACGAGCCTTTAATCGATGACTCCCAAACCAGACGGTCTTAGGGCACCGGGTGAGAAGACACCCCTCGGACTTAAGGACTCGAGCAAACAAGGCCACAAAACTAAGGATTTTATTATATGAACCTCTTTTAGGCGTGAATACTTATGCTTTATTAGGCACAAATACCCAGCTTAATCAGAGGATCTAATCATCTTTCGCATAAATACTAAGGCTTGCTTAGGCCAAAGCACCTAGCTAATCAATAATTAGATTTATTCATTTTTTTTTTTTTACTTATCTAATCATCTTTCGCATAAATACTAAGGCTTGCTTAGGCCAAAGCACCTAGCTAATCAATAATTAGACTTATTCATATTTTTTTTTTTAAGGCATAAGAATCTTTGTTTTTGAACCCTAAGTGTGTAAGTGTATGAAGTGTGCATATTTCATCAAGGTAAAGATCAAGACTAAATTACTTTGACAAATTATCTTCCTAACTCTAAAAATCAAACAAATAATCTTATTTTGACCAAGTATAAGAAATCCTAATTTAGATTTTCCTATTCCTTAAAATTAACTTAATTTCTTACAAAAATAAGTCAAAATATTGTTTCTATTTTTCAAAAAGTTTTTAGAAGTAAAGGAAAATGTTAAATTTTTTTTTATTTTAAAGAAAAAGAAAAGTTATATTAGACCCTCCCCCACACCTATCTCATGCATTGTCCTCAATGTATGAATTAATGCATAGATGCATGAAAAAGAAGAAAGGGAAGGAAAGTGTTACCTTATGGTGGTGGTTCCGGTGGTGGTCTGATTGGTCCACGAAACGCGGCCCAATCAACTTTTCTTGGGTCTCGGAGGAACCCACCAGCACTATCTTTAATATGACCCACTAAAAAGATAAATCCATTAAGGATTTTTATTAAATATTTGACTCCATCTAATTTCCAAATTCCATAACTAATTTCGGAGTCAAATTTGTCAACCACCTTGTCCCAGAATGGAGTATGAAATGATAGAACGGTTGACTTGGACTCAGGAAGGACAGGAACTAATACTGACTCAGGAAGATGACTTAAGTCAAGTAAAGGTTCAGGAGTCGAAATTGGTTCAAGAAGCGGGTCCAAGTCAAGAAGTTGAAACTCTAGTCCACATGTATTTTCTAACAATGGAATGTGACTTAATGTGGGTGATTCCAGTTCAGGAATGATAGGTGGAGGAATCAAAACTGACTCTAGAATATTATTCAAGTTTGGTAATAAAACAGGAGTCAATATTGATTCAGAAAGTTGAACTGGATCACATATGTGAGAATCTAGGTCACATATCTCATTGAGTTCAATATCAAAAAATGGAGAACTTGCCAATTTATCCATGGGATTTTCAAATTTGTAAAGTTGGTCAAGTTCAACATGATCCTCAAAGATGGGTGATTCAATTTCTTTATGAATTGGTACAGGATCCAATGTTGACTCCGGGAAAAGATTGAAGTCAGGTGAAGCTACCGGAGTCATAATCGAATCAGGAAATAGAATTGAATCACTAAGTTAGGGTTCAGGATCATAATCATTTTCAAGTTCTATTTCAGGAAAAGAAAAACTAGCCAAACTATCAATATCATTTGGAGTTTGGGTAAGTTCACATGGTTGTTCTGAAATAGAATCTTGATTTCCAAAACTACATGACTCTTCGGCTCTAACAGAATGGTAAGTGACATCAGGACGGTGGGAACGTAGAGATTCGACCATCATATCTATGTCACGATTTCTAGCATTTTGAGCATGAGTCATGGCTTCTAGCATCTTTTCATAGTTGATGGGTTCATTGTCTTGTTGAAAAGATGAAGAGTTGTTTTGGAAGTGGTATTGAAATTGTGAGTCCATCAGATTTTGTGATTGTTGTTTGGACTCACGCATACTCCGTTCCAAAATTGATGATTTTCTATTTTGGACGGGTGGAACTGAGTATGAATCTTGAACATAATGTGGACTGGGTGGAGAAGGAGGACAAGGTGGTTGGAAATTATGCTCGGGGGAGGTGAATCCCCACTGACTCGGTAAAGAGTTGAAGTCATTATGGAAATTATAGTTATTAGATGGGGGGTATGGGTCATATTGATTCGGATAAGACCAATCCGGCACACTAGGTTGGTCAAAGTTATGATATGCCGGGTTGGTAATATCCGAAAATGAAGTCGGTGTGTAATAAGTCGGTGTGTAATATGGATTATTATTGTAGTTGAAAAAATTGTTATTATAGTCCATATCACACAATAGAATACAAACAAAGAAAAACAAACAAATAAACAAACAAAAAAGAAAAAAAAATCTAGCCTAAGTTAGGGTAGACTTAGGACCTAGACGACTCCTAACTGGTTAGACTTTCCACGGGAGGTCTAATGTAGACTTTAACCACAAGCTAATCAGCCAGGTCAGGGCAAGGTTGGTGGGAGGTTTTCCGTCAAAGACGTTCCTTAATTAAATAACCACCAACCTTCGGGCTTTCGGCCCTCAATCCCTTTCCTAGACACTGATTTTGCAGGAGTTAGATTCCAACATTTTTCCCCTTAGGATAATCTCCTAATTGAGTCCGAGATGTCCCTAGGGCCAACGTCTACTCAATTTTAGTTAGGCTTGGGTTAGTGAGTGCTTGGAATGTGATTTTTGTGCTAAGGAAGGGTGATTAAATCCCCACCTTATCTTGTTATGGGTTAGTGCCCTTAAGATGATTTTGTGCAAGGTGTGCAAGATAAAGAAAGTAACATTCAAAAGCAAATATCACCCAAGAATGTTTCCTATGCTATATGCTATGCTTACATACCTTGTCTCCAGCACTCTTCAACAGTAAAAAAATAAATGAATTGAAAAGAACGCGTGCCTAAAATGCAAACGTCTAATCAATTTTTAACTTTTGCAACAAACTTTTTACTGTTGATTATTAGCAGGTTTTGTGATGGCATATAAGAAATAAATAATTGCAGAAAACTATAATTTGCAAAGCTAGCAGCCCTGCAAAAATCTGTTAGTAGTCAACTCGTCCTTGCCGCGGATCCGCGGCTTTTGCCGTGGAAATGCGGCAATTCAGAGGGCCCTTGGTCTCTGCTTTCTATAGCAAAGGCCCAAGGCCACTTATATGTTACTGCAACCTTAATTTTAGCTTTGCTTGCCCTGAACCTGCAACAGAGAAGAAAATTCGTTTAGTTCTAAAAAAAATTCAGATTTCAAAAAAAAAATTCAGATTTCAATAAAAAACATGTTACCCTCCCCGGCAACGGCGCCAAAATTTGATTGAGGCAAAACCTGCACACAAAATACGAGATTATAGAACTTAAGAAAGGAAATATGCAAGTGCTCAATACTTCCGCTATAGCAAGTGGCTAATGCGGGTCGTGATCCACAAGGAGGGTTTGCGATGGAAGCGTTTACAGTTTTATTGAAATCTTATGAAAATAAGCGAAGATTCTTCTCTGTTTTAAAGTTATAAAAATGAAAAAGAAAGTTATAGTTAAAGTTAGAAGAAAGCGAGAGGTAAGAAGGTGGAAAAATCAGAAAACGGCGAAAGAAAGCGACAAGGAAGTGAAAAGGATGATTTAGAAGAGGTATTGTGTTTGTGATTTAATTTACAGAAATAAAAGAAAAGAAATAAAAACAATTGCTTACCTTCTCTTCGTCAAAAGCTTACCTTGAGTCTGCAGCGACGATTTTACCTTGAAGTGGAGGCATTCAGCGCATAGCCCATAAGATTTGAGTGTTGGTCTTCATCCACATTACATCATCAAGACTACTTCAAGAATGAAATGATACAGAGAGAGACTCTACTCCATCGTCATGAGCTATCGATGGCACTCGCAATGGCAAGGCTCTTTCGATGCTTCTAGACTCACTTGGAAGGCAGTTGTACCAAAAAGAAAGGTAAAATAGAAAAGAAGAAGAGAACTAAAAAGAACATACAAGGAAATAGCATTGATTTGATTTCATAACAATCGAAGAAAAGAAATAAAACCTTACACCAGTGTCACTCCAGCTCTAGCTTCATTCTTGTTCTTCGATGAAAGTCTAATCTCCTCTTATTTACATAAATGAAAATTACAATTACATGAAAAAGAAAAACAAAAACCTAAACTAAGAAATGGAAAAACTAGTCTAAAATTCTAATCTGCATGGTCGTCCTTTTGCCTTTGAGTGCAGGTATTTATAGGAGAAATGGAGGGGGTAGAGGTGGATATTCAGTTCTGATCTGCTGTTTGTTGGCTTGTTGATTGCTGAATATCACTTAACAACTGACTGAATTAGAAATAATGACCAACAGAAGAGTTGTAGCTCTGTCAGTCTGCTTTCTGGATCATCTTAAATCATCAGAATTGAGATTCTGTAGCAAAAGTTATGATTCGAATACTAAAATGTATCCAGTCAGAATCTGAATCAAACTTGCTTGATCTTTGCTTCAACCGATCGATTCTGAGAGGATTCTTCTCAACCAGTTTTCAACCTCTTGATTTTCCCTGATTTACTGAGTGTGAATTAATTCTGATTTAATTCAGAATTTTGGTGGGCTTTGGGCTCATTTCTCTTCATCTCCTTAAAGAATGGGCCTGCAAATAAATTCAACATTTAATTAGGACAATGCAGGCTTTTATTCTAAAATAAGTATGAAAATATGATATTAAATATGCAACATTAGCGACCAATCAATAGTCTAAGAAGCTCATAAAGAGTAATCCGCGCTGGGATATTGGCTAACTGAGCCAGGACATCAAAGTGGTAAGGTGTTGTGGATCCTTCCGCTACGTCCTTCGAAAGAACTCGAGAAAACCGAAGTTCTTTTTGTTTCTCCCCGGGTTGCTTCGTAGAGGGCTTGGCTGGCTCTGCGGCGGGTCTTGGAGGAATTACCGCTGTTTCGCCATACTTTTTTGAATATGGCTGACCCGAACGGGTTACTGCTACCAGCTGACTGGGTTCTACGGCCAGAACTATTGTCTCCTCTTTTGAGTCGGCCAGCGGGGGAATATCAGTTTCCGCTTCTCGAGAAGAGGCACACACCACGTTGCAGGATGAAGCCTTTGCTTTGCCTTTGGATTTCCTGCTGGTTACAGTAGTCCATTGCTGGCCATCAATAAGGTCGGGATGAACCCACATGACTTCTCCCCGAGGTGTGGGAACAGGTACCAAGTCCTTTTCTTGCTGCTGGTGCGGGTCTGTGTTGACCATTCTTAGCTCTCCTCTTGGGATAGGGACTACTCCAGAGGGTGTTGGGGGTTGTCTCCCAAACTGGAGAGCTGACGTCATATTAGCCGTCACCTTCTTCTGCTCTGGTCGGAGTTTCAATATCTCCGCGTCAATCAGGGCCTGAAGGATGTCTTTGAAGACATAACAGCTCTTGGTTGGGTGTCCCAACATCCTGTGGTACATGCAGTAGCTGAGATTGTCGGTTTTACCGACTTCCTCGGGGTGCCTAGCTTCAGGAAGCTTCAGTCGATTGCTCTTGTTGAGTAATTTGAAGAGCGAGTCGACATGTTCATCCTTAAAGGAATACCGCTTGTTGGCCCGTGGTTAGCTTGAAGAGCCACTTCCCTTGACCGGTTGAGGTTTGACAGGGGACTTGGTCTCTGCTGCCAAGTTATCCTTCCTTTTGGCTTGGAGGGATGTGTCTGGCGCACGCCTCGTTGACCTTTCAGGCCTGGGCTTACCTTCTTCCGCTCTGATGCGGGCGACAATCTCCTCAGGCTGTTCACCCTGCTGGATCAGTTGCTTCCAGGTGCGGCTTTCAGCAACTCCTATTTGAGCAAGGAGTGAGGTTTGGAGGTTGTGGGGGCATGTTTCCACCAGGGTGGCCTGGGTCATACCGCTCGGACATCAGAGTGCCACGTTCCGAAATCTTTTCACGAAAGACTTAACGGACTCTCCCTTTCGCTGCCTGGTGGCTAAAAGGGTAGGCATGTTGACCTCCGAGTCATCTTCAAAGAAGCGAGTTAAGAAGAGCTTCTCCAAGTCGCCCCAATTCTTGATGGAGCCTTCTGGAAGCTTCATGAACCATTCAAAGGCCAGCCCTTTTAGGGTGCCGATGAATAAACGCGCCAGGATGGCGTCGTTATCTACCACATTCCTAGTTTGGGACTTGAAATAGTAGATGTGTTGGTTCGGTGAACCCTTCCCATCAAATGCTTGGAGGGTTGGAGCCTTGAACTTGGGCGGATATGGAACCAGGTCCCACTCGACTGGATATGGGCGGACCACCCCTGCTTCTTGGAGACCTTTCCGATTGGTAAGGACTTCAAGGCGCTGCTCCAACTGATTCATTCTTTTAGAATGAACCTTACCCTGGTCTTGATCGTTCTTTTCCTACGACGAGGATTTAGACGAACCAGAGGAGGGTTGCTCTTTCTTCTCGGAGTGTTCAGAAGATGAGCTTTCTCCCTCTTTTCGTTTGCCCTTAGACTTTCTAGGGGGATATTTCCTCCTGTCTTCGAGCAACTGTGCGAGCATCTGCTTGAGAGAGTCGATGGATTCTTGCTGAGCACGAATCATCTCGAGTTGTTCCTTCTGGACCTGGGCTTGCTGCTCCAAGCGCTTAGCGGTCTCCTCAGGAGTGCTCGTCATGTATGTGAAGGCCTCTTTCGCTATAGAAGAGTTTGAGGCCTGCGACTCTGCAATGGCAGGGTGCGAGTCATTAATCTCAATGCCCCGGGCTAGGGCATTGTAGTTAATCGGGGGAATGGCTCCGGTCCGGGTGCGAGTGTGTCGGTACACTCCTTCCGGTTCAGAGTCAGACTCATCGGAGCTGACTACAGGCTGTTTTCCCCTGCTCCTGCTCGCCATGTTAGCAGTGAGCTCTGGATACTCAGTATCAGAGAATGTCCTCCGCCTGTGAGAGCGTCTTCTTTTGGCTGAGGGGGGAATCAGGGTCAGCTGTCTAACCAAAGACTGCTGGTTCACGCTTGAATTACAACGGCACTCGGAGAGCATAGAGATGAGCCGTTGGTAGCAACATGGTGAAGTGATTTGATTAGCACTTCTTTTCTTCGTCAAGTAATCTCTTAGATCCATGGAAAGAGGATCGAAGAGATTAGCCTCGCAACTTCGAGGGCACGAGGCATCTTTGTGCTGTACAGTCTGGACGCGGAATTCAGAGGCGTGGTTCTCGCGCCGCAACTGTACGACGCGTGTCTGGCGTTTCTGTTGAGATGAGACGCGACTGTCGCGTTGCTGCTTGGTGCGTCGGGGCAAAGACGCTTGAGAGTGAGTGGGCCGCTGGGCCCCACGCCTAAGGGCGCATGCCTCTTGCACTTGACGACACGCGCAGGCTTCGCCTCGGCGTTTGGTGAGTTGGACTTCAGAGGACCTAATTTGGGGAGTCTCGCGGTAGTGCCGCCAAACGCGGACTTCGCGTACTGGACATGGCGCGGCCAAGGCGCCGGATTGAACTTTGCGTCCTGCCTCAGTTGGACAATCAGAAGTTCCAACTTGCAGTTGACGCGCACGCCTCCTCTGTCGACGCTCAGCGTTTCGGTTGCGTCGTGGTGGTGGAGAAAAGCCAACGATGACTTGGTGCTGGACACCAGGGATTTTGACCACGCGGGTCTCCTGAGAGACGCTGACGCGTGTGTTTCGCATGGCGTGGTTGGTCGCAACGGCAGTTGTGCCTGAGACCACGCGGGCCTCCTGAGAGACGTTGGCGCGTGTATCCTGCTTGGCACAGTTGGCTGCGACACCCTTTGTAGCAGCAGCACCCGAGAGAGTCTCAGATCGGACTTCGGGGCCATTCCCAGTCGAGACCCTGCGACAGGCGCGGGTCTTTGGGCTCTTGGAGCTGGAAGAGAGAAACTCTTCATACTTTTCCTGGTCGAACTCGACAACGAGCGATTCGATCATTTTTCCCTTATGGAGGACGTCACCTTGCGCCACGATTTGCTCGTCAGTGACAAATAGATTCCCCAGCGGAGTCGCCATCTCTTATATGCGTCGGAAAAGAGGGGATCAAATTGTAAAATTCCTTTGATTGGATAGAAGATTACAACAGACCAGTCTTCCGATTACAAGGGAGGGAGGATGTTGAGTCTTGAATCCTCCCTTTGTTTAAGGCTGGGTTCTTCAAGTGGCGGTGGAGAGTGAATCTTGTTCTCCGTTGACCGGGTAACCGTCGTGACCTTCCAGGGATCTCCTCTTCGGATGGTAGATGGAGTAACTCAGCTCTTGGCTACCAAAACTCTCAAAGAGAAGGTAGGCAAAGAACAACTTGAACGCAGCAAGTTCTCTGAAGAGTTTAACTCTCTCTCTTCTCTCTCAGGAATTTTCTGACTAAGAAAGATGTCTCCCCCCTTTCTTCATAGCAACGGGGCTATTTATAGGGGTTTCAGGGGCGTACGTGCCTCCTAAAAACACTCCATAATGGGGGCTAACCTTCCCCGTTATGTGGGCCGTGATTGGCCCTGAAACTGGGACGATTACAACTGAGACGCGGGTGTCAACCCACGCGCCTTGGTGCGGCTGAGACGCGGGTTTTCGACCCTCGCGCCTTGGAGCGGCTGAGACGCGGGTGTCAACCCACGCGCCTTGGAGCGGCTGAGATGCGGGTTTCGACCCTCGCGCCTTGGTGCGGCTGAGACGCGGCGAAAATTCTGCTTTTCAATGGCTTGTCTTGTAGTGATTTTTAGACAGCCTACATTGTCACCTTCAATTTACAAAGAGCCTCCTTCTCTTAACAAAGCTTGAACTAGAAATAGAATTAGAACTAAAATCTAAAAATTACAAAAAAATTTGAAAGAGAAACTAAATGAAAAATCCTTAGTTATGATCTCTGATATGGAGATGCTTGATAATGAGAGATTTCAGCTCTTTAAATAAGCCTCAAATCTAATCACAATAGGATACAAATCAGAAGGTTTCTTAATTCAATAGGGAATTCAGTCCTGCAGCAAGTCGGCATATTATTTGCTGAATATGACTCATCAGACGGCTGAATTTAACAAAGTGATAAATAGAAGAGTAGTCCTTTAAGTCATCTTTCTGTAGCATCTTGAATCATCAGATTTGAATATTTGTAGCAAAAGTTATGATCTGAATACTAAACAGTGTACAGTCTAAATCCGAGTCTGAATTGATTTTGAACTCCATTTAATTTGAATTATCCTCCTTATTCCTTGTAGAATTATCTTTATCATATTCATCTTATAGGACTTTATCTTCTGAATTTGAGCATGAATTTAGGAGATGAAGATTAATACTTTCTTCCTTTGGATTCAATTTAATTTAAAATTCAACTTTAGATAGGATAAGGACTAAAAATGAAGCTTCTTGTATCTTTATCGTCTCATTTAAGTAACTACACACCATAATCAAAAAAGAGGTTAATAACATTAATTAATAAAGGAATGATCAAGGATATATGTGTAAAAGTGATGATAAATATGCAATTTTTTGCTTCCATGAAGTCCTGCATTGAGTTGGTCCTTTCTTGGGGAAGTTCCTTCGAGTTTGCTCAGATGCTTCTTGAGAATCAGATCGAGAACATCTATCACACTGGAAGCGTTGAGCAAGCTAGGGCGTATCTGATGCTAGTTGAACAGCTGGGGATATGCCTGAGGGAACTAAAGACCTTGGAAAAGGCTAGCTCGATGGATGAGGCTCGGTCGACACTGAGTAAGCTCCTCACTTGAGAATACGAGCGAAAAGAAATGGAGGAGCAGATGGCTGAAGAGGCCCGTCATCTCCACAACTTCCAAGCCGACTACCAAAGATTAGTTGACGATTCGAAGGAATCCGAGGTCGTTATCCAAAGTGCGGAGCAAGTTATCGCCACTGCTCAGGCTGTTATTGCTAATCGTCAGAAAAAAACTAGAAGAGTTGAAAACTGCAAAGTTACAGGTCCAAGTAAACCTTGCTGCTCATTCCTCCAGGTTGGAATCTCTTCAGACACAGCTGGCTACGAAGAGATTCTTATCAGAGGAAGAGTTGTGGGTTCAAGCTTTGGCAGAAGCCGAGAAAGCACACCATCAGGAGATGCAGCGCCTCCGGGAACGGATCCATTCTTTGGCGGAGTAGGATTATTAGCCTTCTTCCCATTTTTGTATTTCCCCGTTTTTCTATAACTGTAACACCCCGCTCCCGGAATGCGTACTTAGTTGCGTATTCAGATTCTCGACCATATTTTTTTATTTACTTCCTATATTTATTTTGTATTATGAATTATGAATTATTTATATGATCATTTTGCCTTAGATCCGGATTCGTGGACTCGGAGTGAGCCCAAGTCTAAACCGGGAACCCGATCTTGGAGTATTGCTCGATTTGGTCTTTACGCTATTCTGATTTGACAGATTTTAATTTTAAACATTATTTTCTAATATTTTAGATTTTCTATGATTTTCTGAAATTTTTCTGAATTAAATTGAAAATCTTCAAAACTGGTGTCAACTAGTGCCGCTGGCCGATACCCAGAATTTTAGTTTACAAATAGAGTTTGAATTCTAGAAATGACTTTCATAATATTTATTAAAATCATATTTTCTATCTAAATATATTTTCTGAGATTTTTCAGAATTTATTAAAATCCGGCCGACCCAGTGTAGACCGGTATCAACGGTTGACTTTAGGATTTTTTTTGAAAATGGGATTGAATCTCTGAAAACTGATTTCATTAAATATCTTAAAATAATATTTATTATTTTTGAGAATTTTTGTGAAACTATTCGAGTCACTTCATTTTTTGGGGTTTTTCAGAGTTTCGGTGTTTTCCCAGATACTGCAATTTTATCCTGATATTTTACTTTTCTCTTTTTTTCTATTTTCTCTCTCCTCGCCAAACGTGAGGCTCACCAAACATAGATTTGATCTTTAATGCAGAGATTCTCTCCATTCTGCATTTATTGTTAATGTCCTTTAAAATCAAGTCTAATCAAGTCATTGTGACATTCTCTCTCCTCTATCTAACGTGACCTTCGCGTTTTCTCAGACGCGGAGATCATCTCCGTGTCTAGCTCTGATTGGCCTAGACGCGGGTTGATTGGGGGAAAACCGCGCACAAAAAGTGTATGTTTTGAATTCGATATTTAAAGTATCTGCTTTGGCTTCCTCGATACTTCCGTTATAGCATAGAGGCTAAAACGAGTCGAATCCATAAGGACGGGAGGCGATAGAAACTTTACAGGTTGATTCACGTGTGTGTTAAATGTTCTTCAATGTTTTAAAGAATGAAAAGAAAGGAAAACAAAGAATGAAAAAAGAGAAGTGTACGGTGGAAACAAAGAAGTGGGAAACATAGAAAGAATGATTTTGTGGTTTTTGATATTTCTAAAACAAAGTGAAAAAATAAAGAAAACTCACGGCTACTAACTACTAATGACTCCAACAACACGCTAACCTCTTAGTGATAGTTGCCTCACATGTATCATTAGCCATCACTAGTCTTGGTTCAAGAGAGATTCAAAGCATGACCCATATGAAACTCATCACAACCCAACTCAACAAAACAAGTGCAAGTTACACTTAAACCATCAAAATTAAAAGCAAGCATGGAGTAAAGTAATGTTAGCTTGTTAGAGAGTTAGGAAGTTAGAGTGTTAGATCCATCGTCATGAGCCATCAATGGCTCTTGCAAGAGCAAGGCCAAGTAGAGGCTATTAGATTCATGTGAATTATCAAATAAGAAGTTAGACTAGTTGGTGGTTAGTAGTTAGTTGCCATGAGAGAAAAGACTAGCTAAACATGTAAAAGAAGTTAGATAGAAAGAGGTAAAGAGAGCACCTTTCATAACTTGTCACCTTCTATTACAAATACTCTTGCATTCCACTCATGTATCACTCTTTCTCCTAATACAAGATCCAAAATAAATGAAAAATACAAAGAGGAAGAAGAAGAACTAACCTAACCTAAACTAAACTACAACATGGAATGCAAAACTATCCTAAACTCTGTATATCTCCTGCTCTGGAACCCCAGGGGGGTATTTATATGCACCAGGGGAACGGGGGCCAGGGGACAACCCCTGGCCCGAAGCCAACCGCGCGTTACGGTCGTACGGCCGCGGAAACGCGGCAAGAGCCGTGTTTCCGCGGCCATGTGATGGCCGCCCGCGTGGCGCTTTGAGCCGCGCGCTGTCCCGTCTGTCCGCTGTCAGGTTCTGGTCCTGATTTCTGGTTTACAGCCCTTGGTTTTGACAGAATCAGCCTTCTAGGTTAATGGCTATCTTAATAGGCATTTAATCACCAATTAAATGGTGATTTAGGGTCTTCTTCTTCATTGCACACCATGGACCTAGAATTAAGCAAGCAAAGCTTTATTAACAGAATTTAATACGAAATAAATGTGAAGATGTGAAAAAAATTATGCAAAATTAGAAACTAATCACACCCCCACACTTATCTTTTGCTCGTCCCGAGCAAAACAAAAGAAAGAAAATTATTACACCACTTTCGCAGGTGACGCGATTGCACTGAGCATGTGCAACAAGACGTTAAACCTCTAAGTTTCCCTAGAGGAGGAGTTTTGTCTTCTGAGGGTTTTCAGCAGATTATACCCACAAAATTTATAAAGAAAGAAATCAAATGTTAGGATTTTTGAAAACGCATTTTTGAAATAGAGAAAAGTGTTGAAGTATTTTTATGAAAATATAAGTGATCCAAGGTCAGAGGTTAACCAGAAATTGTTTTTCTTAAACTAAGTCAAAATGCAAAAAATCTTGTTATAAATTAAATGTAAGCATTTAAAATTGAATTGACTATTTGATCTTTCATAAAACTCTTAGAAAAATACGCACTTTGCGAACTGTGAAAATTTTTGGGATATTGACTCAAACTTTCATGCCATTTATTTATATTATTATATTTTTTTTCTTTTTTTTTTCTTTCCTTAGTTTTCTTAGGCTTTCTTATTTACCCGGGTAGTGAGCCTTTAGCCGGTGACTCCCAAACCAGATGGTCTTAGGGTACCAGATGAGAAAACATCCCTCAGACTTAAGAACTCGAGTAAACAAGGCCACAAACTAAAGGGGATTATTTATTTTTGTCCACCGTTTTAGGTGTGAATAATCATGCTTCCTGAGGCATAATTACCCAACTTCAATAACTGATTTTTATTATCATAATATTTTTTTATATTTTTTATGGCATTTTCAGTCTTTGTTTCAATCTCAAAAATTGTGTAAGTGTGGAGTGCATAAATCTAAGGCAAAAAATTCAAGATCAAATTATCTTTTCAATCTTACTTTCTTATCCTAAAATTTAAACAAAATTTATTATTTTGACTCAGTTTAAAATTTCATAATTTTAGGTCTTCCTAATTCCTAAGATAATCTTAATTTTCTTTAAAATAAATCAAAACTATTTATCTTGTTTCAAAAAGTTTTGTAGAAAGAAATTTTTTTTTTAAAAAGAAGTGTAAAAGAAAGAAATGTAAAACTAATTATGTTAGTAAACCCTCCCCCACACTTATCTCATGCATTGTCCTCAATGCATCGTGAATGTGTATATACATGAAACAAATGGAGAGGGAAGGAAGATTACCTCAAGGGGGTGGCTCCGGTGGAGGTCTGAGTGGGCCAAGCGTTGCTACCCAATCAAAATAGCGTGGATCTTGCAAGAACCCACCAATGACCTCTCTAATATGACCCAATAAAAGAATGATTGAATGAATGGCTTTATTTAAAAAATTATCCCCATTTAATTTCCAATTTTCAAAAATAATTACTGAGTCACTTTTGTCAACAGCCTTGTCCAACAATGATGTGTGATTTTGTGAGATGATTGATTTGGACTCAAATGGAACAGGAATAAAAACCAACATCGACTCGGGAATTTGACTCAGATCAAGTCGAGAGTCAACAATAAGAGTCAAAATTGGTTCAAAAATAGGGTCCAAACAAAAAAATTGATATTCACACATTTTCCCCATGAATGAAGTATGATCATAAGAGATTGGTGATTCAATTTCATGGTGCACGGGTACAGGATTCAATGTTGACTCCGGAATAGAGAAAAAAATTTGATAAAGATACCGGGGTTATTATTGAATCAAAAAGTGAAATAGAATTACCAACTTGAGGTTCAGGATCACTTTCAAGCTCAAGTTTAATTTCGAGAAAAGATTAACTTGCTAAAATGTCAAGGTGGTTCTCAAAATTTTGGGCAAGTTTAAAAGGATGTAAGGAAATTGAATTTTGACTTTCGTTCACAGAAGGAATGTGAATGGGTGAAATGATTGATTCAAGTTCAGGAAGTATAGGAATCAAAACTGGCTCAAGAACGTTACTTAGTTTAGGTAACACTACAGGAGTCGATAGTGATTCAATGAACGGACTCGAATCGCTAACTTGAAGCTCAGGTACACATTCATCTTTAAGTTCAATTTCAGGAAATGGATAACTTGCCAAAGTATCAGGAATTGGATGTTAGTCATGTTCAGGTTGGTATGATGAAATTGAAGCTGGATTTTCAAAATGGCAAGAGTCTTGAACATTTGATGGACATGAAAAGTTAATCATATTTTGCATTATGCGCGTGGTCTCTTGCACGAATTTCATAGTTTTTTCCCATAATGATTTTCCTTTGAGTTGTTCTGGGAAAGAACTACATGAATTTTGAAAATTATGTGGACATGATGAGGCCATTAGGTTTTCAAATTGTTTTTGGGCCTTTATTACTTCTTTCAAACTCCTTTTCAATGATGATTTTTCTTAAATTGGTGGTTCAGGAAAAGGAGTATATGAATCAAAATTGGGGAATGAATATTCTTGAAATTGTGGACAAGATGGTTGAAAATTTGACTCGGGGTAGGTGAATCCCCATGAACTCTGTGAAGAGTTGAAATTATTTTGAAAATTATGGTCATAATATTGGGGGTACAGGTCATATTGATTCGAATAATCCCAACCCGGCATATATGGTTGATTCATGTTGTATATAGCCGAGTCGGAGTTATCCGAGTCAAATGAGGTTGGGGTGAAGTATGAATTCATATTATGATTGAAAGAATTATTGTTATTAAAATCCATATCACAATTTACAAAAAAGAAGAAAACAAACAAACAAACAAATAAAGAAAAAGAAAAAGAAAACAAGCCTATGCTAGGGTTGACTTAGACCTAGACGACTCCTAACTCGTTAGACTGTCCACGGGGGGTATATTGTCGGAAGCTAACCACGAGTTAATCGGCCAGGTAGGGGCAAGATCAGTGGGAGGTATCCGTGCCGGAGCAACGGGGCTAATTATGCCAAACCACTGTTCTTCGAGATTTCTCCTCTCAATCCCCAACCTTAGACACCGATTTAACAAGAGTCAACTTCTAACAACTTTCCCCTTTGGTCAATCTCTTAAATGAGTCCGAGATGTCCTTAGGGGCCAACATCTAGCAAATTTTATTTAGGCTTGGGTTGTGTGAGTGGGGAGGTGATTTTTGGGCTAAAGGAGGGTAATGACTTCCCCACCTTATGTTGTCTTGGGTTTTGCCCTTAAATTTAATTTGTGCAAGTGTGCAATATAGATAAGAATGAACACAAAAAAAACGAGTAAATCACTGAAGTGTTTGTCCTAACTATATGCAATGCAATATGTACACCTCCGTCAAGATCACAACAACACAAGAATAAAATACAGTACATTGGAATGAAAATTGACACGTGCCTAGATGCAAATGCCTAAACCATTTTAAAGCTTCCAATTTCTGTATTTTAGTTCTTAATATTATTTACAGTGTACAGGTAATAAAAATAAAATTAGCAGCAGAGTATATGAATGTACAAGATGTTACCCAACCACACAGGAGCAAGTGTGGACTTCTGCAATGCTAAAAAATTTAACCTGAACACCAAAAACAAAGAAGAAAGGTTAACAAAAAATGTGAAATCAAACCGTTCCCATCCCCGGCAACGGCGCCAAAATTTGATCGGGAAAAAACTGCGCACAAAAAGTGTATGTTTTGAAATCGATATTTAAAGTGTGTGTACTTTGGCTTCCTCGATACTTCTGTTATAGCATAGAGGCTAAAACGAGTCGAATCCACAATACGGGAGGCGATAGAAGCTTTACCGGTTGATTCACGTGTGTGTTAAATGTTCTTCAATGTTTGAAAGAATGAAAAGAAAGGAAAACAAAGAATGAAAAAAGAGAAGTGTACGGTGGAAACAAAGAAGTGGGAAACATAGAAAAGAATGATTTTTGTGGTTTATGATATTTCTAAAACAAAGTGAAAAACAAAGAAAACTCACAGCTACTAACTACTAATGACTCCACCAACACGCTAACCTCTTAGTGATAGTTGACTCATATGTATCATTGGCAATCACTAGTCCTTGGATCAAGAGCGATTCAAAGCACGACCCATATGTAACTCATCACAACCCAACTCAACAAAACAAGTGCAAGCTACACTTAAACCATCAAAACTAAAAGCAAGCATGGAGTAAAGTAAAGTTAGCTTGTTAGAGAGTTAGGAAGTTAGAGTGTTAGATCCATCATCATGAGCCATCAATGGCTCTTGCAAGAGCAAGGCCAAGTAGAGGCTATTAGATTCATGTGGATTATCAAATAAGAAGTTAGACTAGTTGGTGGTTAGTAGTTAGTTGCCATGAGAGAAAAGACTAGCTAAACATGTAAAAGAAGTTAGATAGAAAACAAAGAGAGGCAAAGAGAGCACCTTTCATAGCTTGTCACCTTCTATTACAAATACTCTTGCTTTCCACTCATGTATCACTCTTTCTCCTAACACAAGATTTAAAATAAATGGAAAATACAAAAAGGAAGAAGAAGAACTAACCTAACCTAAACTAAACTACAACATGGAATGAAAAACTACCCTAAACTCTGTATATCTCCTGCTCTGGAACCCCAGGGGGGTATTTATAGGCACTAGGGGAATAGGGGCTAGGGGGACAACCCCTGGCCCGAAGCCAACTGCGCGCCGCAGTCGTATGGCCGCGAAAACGCGGCAAGAGCCGCGTTTCCGCGGCCACGTGATGGCCGCGCCCGTGGCGCTTCGAGCCACGCGCTGTCCCGTTTGTCCCCTGTCAGGTTCTGATCCCGGTTTCTGGTTTGTATCCCCTGGTTTTGACAGAATCAGTCTCCTAGGTTAATGGCTATCTTAATAGGCCTTTAATCACCAATTAAATGGTGATTTAGGGTCTTTTTCTTCATTGCACACCATGGACCTAGAATCAAGCAAGCAAAGCTTTATTAGCATAATTTAATACGAAATAAATGTGAAGATGTGATAAAAATTATGCAAAATTAGAGAGTAATCACGAGTCTCATTTAATTGAGACGCAAGTCTCATTTGATGAGAGGCATGGTAATGGCAATATTGTAATAATTCCCTTTTCCTTTATATAAGTACTCCATCTTCTCTCTCTCTTTCATTTCTTCCCTTCCTCCTACTTCAAAAAACTGAAACACAGCAGCCCAAGGTAGCCATGGTGCCTCCTTGGCCGGCCACCCTCTCCACCTTCTCCACCACCATTTCCACCACCATTCTCTCCTCTATCTCCTCCTCCATTCCAACAACAACAACACCACCACCACCCACACCACCTTCTTCTTCTTCTTTTTCCACCAAGAAACTCACTTTCACTATTAGCTTCTCCACCATTTCCACCACCACCTACACTACCTTGACCACCAACAATCACACCAAGTTCTTTTCCTCGGCGTGCTCTTTTCAACGAGCACTCCGTCGCTGTCCGAAATGCTTTTTCAAAAAACCTGAAAATTCTAAATTTAACTAGACTTGCATCCCTCCTTAGTTTTTGGGTTTGGAACTGCCCCCATGGGCTGCCGTCGGCTACCCCTGGCCGCCGGCCGCCGTCGGCAACCACCGGCCAGGCCATAGCCAGCCATCCTCCCCCTTCACTTCTTCTTTCTTTTCTTTCCTTTACTTCTTTCTAATATTTCCTTCTTCCTTTCTTTCCTTTCTTTTTTCCTTTCCTTTCCTTTTCTATTCTTCTCTGTTTTTCTCCCAGCCCCGTGTCTCTACTTTCCTCCCAATCCTGCGTCTTCCTCTCTCTCTTTTCTTCAATCTTGCGTCTCTCTATCTCTCTTGGACTACCAATGGATTAGGTAATGATATATGCATTGGTGCTTACTGTTGCTCTTTGTTTTCATGGCCTCTCTTCAACTCCTTTGGCAAGGATGATTCCTTCTCTCTGTTCACTCTCTAACTCTCTCATCTCCCTCTCTCTCTTTCTCTCTTTCTCTTGTTATTTAATTGCTAGACACGGAGCTCACCCCGCATCCAAGTAATATTTTAACGCGACCTTCGTGTTCTTGTATCAACGCGACACGGAGCTGATGCCTGCGTCTGTGTTCTTCTCATGTTATGACTTAAACGCATGTCTCGAACCCCGCGTTTGTGAAAATCTATGCAACGCGACCCCCGAGTCTCACTCTCAACACTACATCTCCCTGTACATTCTCTCTCCCTGTATTCTCTCTCCCTCTGCACTTTCTCTCTATGGACTTCTCTCTCTAGCTCTCTCTTTCTCTCTCCTTTCTCTCTCATTCTCTTTTCTCTTTTGATTTCTTCCTCTCTCTCTATCACTTTCTCTTTAATGCGTTTACGTATTGGTTACCTGAATTCTGGAGATCAGGGATTTCACAGTATTTTTCGTATTTAGGCGAGTGTTCTCTCTTTCCTTTTGGACTCCCGGCATCGACGGGTCGACGTGTATTGTCTTATGTACTTGTATCTGGAACTAACACCTTCTGCAGGTACCCTTGCCTTCGAGCCTAACCTCCGGGTACAACCTCTGAGGTTTTAAAGTCATCTGGACTTTCTCTATGCTACGCCTGATAGGCGAACCTAGCGTCAACACTTTACCGCTCGCTCCATTCGAGCATAGTTACCCTGTAAGCGTGGCTTCATCGTGAGCAGTAGTATGGCGTTCATGCACTTGCTGCGACACGTGTGTCTAGCTACGCTGCGAGTGATAACCTCGCCAGGCGTGATAGCATTTAGTGTTGTACATTAGCTTCTCTCCAGCCCCGCTTAGCTCCTATTAGATGTTCGCTTGCTTACTGAATTACATGTCTGCCAGTTTATCGATTCTTCTATTTATGGTGGTGAAGAGTTTGAAATCTTACTTATACTATTTTTCCTGAAACTGCATGATTTTCCTGTATTCGTACCAGTCTTGTATATCGTACTATTTTCCTGTATCGCCTAGCATGCTCTCACTTGATGTGCTAACATATTCTATGTTGTCCCTTGTCACCTGTCTGATATCACCTCATGTCATGTTAACACCTGACACCCGGCATGCTACTACTTGGCACGTGTTCTTTATTATAACATGACTTATCACCTGCCTCCTGTTATATTAATATTTGACCTGCGACTATCACATTTACGGGAATACTATACTTGTTATCCTGTATTACATAAGTGACTTGAATCTTGTACTTGTTATCCTGTATTATATATACAGTGACCTGAATCTATAGTACTCGTGTACTCCTGAATTTCTGATTATGTCTTACACCTGCTATTCCCGTAAATTGATGATTACATAATAAATCATAAAAAGGAACAACTTACATCAGGTCGGAGAAAGCTTGCGGCTATCAATATATGTTCGTGTTTACAGTGGTACTAGGTATGTTGTGCAACTAAAACTTTCGGTCTGACCTGTGGCCTCCAGGCGACCGAGGGGAGTGTTGGCTCCCTCCTTCTTGGTACCATCTTACGCCTTGCGGCCGGTTCTGAGCACCAGCAACGAAACATCTTGGACCGTGGTCCCAGGCATGCACGGGACCCACTGTAAATATTGTTCATTGATACCCCCGTTGGTTTCCGATAACAATCTTGCTTTACTCAGATGTGGACATATGTGTGCTGGGATGTTAGTTCACATATCTAGACATCTGGGTAAGAAAGTATTAATAATAGTAATAAAAGATGCCAATTATGTATCCATTGTATGCTTGCCGAGTTTACTTTCATCAGGTTTTACATCAAATTTTCGGTTGATGACCATTATTATGTTATAATTGCTTAAATCCTGTTTTACCACTTGTGTTCTATTCCACCAGTCTCTTGTTCTTATCCTATCATATCATGAATATTCTCCGCTTGATATCACTTGCTATATATCTACTAGCTTCTGTATGCTTGTACTTACAACACAGTTTTCAATGCATGTTTATGATTCGGATTTATCGATACACGTGTGCTTATCTATGCACGCCACTTGGCATTCGCATCACTACTCGTCGAGGAGTTCTGACTCCCTTGGATCCTCATGTCCAGGTCTTAGAGTTTGGAGCGTGTGGATTCTCCCAGTCGCTGATCAGAGTGACGCAGTTGAAGCGTGGATCCCTAGCAGACCGTCCAGAGCCCTATCCTTCCAGGCCCCTTGTGCGACTCTCGAGTTTTCCTTCTGCAAACTCATGAGCGCCATTTGTATTCTTCATACTTGTATATCCCCTTTGTATTTTCACATTTTCTCCTATCGGTGATGTAATATCCTTATAATATTGTGTCACATCTGATGATAACTTTGTAATTGTACTCATATGTTGGAATGTATAAAGCACCACGTACTTCCGTATTATGATTCTCGCCTGTACTGATGCTTAGCGTATATATGTGAGGATATTTCTGACCTGCGTATATACGTCATAGTACGTCTCTGTACCCGCGGGATCGGGGCGTTACAGGGTGGTATCAGAGCCTAGGCTCTCACATTCTTACGTCCAGATGGCAAATTAATGGTAAAGAAATTTGCAACTGGAATGCATGAGCCTTGGTTATACAATCCAACTACAAGTATAAAGTTAAACATTCTCTCTTGATAATCTTACCCTTGAATTCTGAAGTTCTCCCATCCAATCATACTTCAGTTTCTCGTTATTCTTGGACCAACTCGGACATGAAAAGATGGGGAAATCATAACGATTCTGGCTCTTCTTAGGGTGGACCTAATGGGGAAAGTGTTGATTTGAGACGATTTCTGCAAAATATGATGAAAAACTAACAAGAACATACAAAGATCCCGCACCAAAGACTATTAGTTGCACTCCGGGAACAGAAGCCAGGCAACATGTCAGATTTTAAGAAATTATAGCCGGCAATCTTTTCGGGCATGGAGAAGCCCTGGATGCATAGTAGTGGCCGGTAAATACGACGGATCACCTGAAGGCAACTCGGATCCCTGACGAGAACCAAGTGAAAATGACCAAGATTCAGTTGAAAGATGTGGCCAGAACGTGGTGGTTGGCGAAAGCAGCGAGACTGGAAAAGCCCATCACTTGGGACTAGTTCTCGAAGGATTTCTATGTGAAGATTCTTCTCTGTAATAGCTTAGAAAGAGATAAAAGAACGAATTATCAAATTGCAGTAAGAAGATTGAATTGTAGATAAGTACACTACAAAATTCCTAAGGCATAGTCGGTTTGCGTCGTACATGGTGGCTGACAAGGAGAACCGAGCAAGTAATATTTTAGTGAGAATTGAAGATGAGGATCAAGATATTTCTTATTCCCAAGTAGCCCAAGAAGTATTCTCAAGTTTTATTTTTTTTTTGCTAACGTTCGGGAAGTAGAACGGACCCGGAGAAGAAAGATCAGGATGAGATGCAGATATAGTTGGCGAAGAGACCCTCTCAGTTGATGGAAGTTGTCAGACAGGCCTCTGGATGTCCCACTAGTTAAGCCATCCCTCCAACCTCGCCTTCAGCATATGACATGTAGGTATTGTCTGAAGCCAAGCACCTACAACGCAACCGCCAGAAAGGTTATGAATTATGTCGTATCCGGGTCCGGAGATCAGTTGAAAAGTGACTGTTCGTTCAAGGAGGCAGAGAACATCGCACCGATCAGATTAACTCATCCAATATTACCATTGGGAGGGAATCCAGGAATGACTGGCAGAATAACCTCACTTCATCCCCAGCATCAAGCATAGAGTTGACACAAAAGAGACCAAGAGCTAGGGCAAATGGTAGAAGGAGGCAAACATATAATCTGACTAAAGAGGAAGTCAAGATACGGGTGGAGTGAGAACAGGAAGGGATGCTCAATATCTGGAACAGGAATCTGAAGGGTACCGATAGTAACCATTATCCCCATTTTATCATGTTCGGGAGTTGGTAAGTTCTCCATATCATATACTTCTCATTGCACTATCATCACCAATCTTAGTCCGTTTGTGTCTACCTCCCTATTTCATGGTTCATATCTCTTTTATTTTTTTACTATTCTGATTTTCGTAATCCTTAGGCCAACTTAAGATATGCGTAGACTAGAGAGGTAACAGCAGGGCAGATGTGATTCGCTCTCATTATGTTTTGGCATTCCTCGACTCTGGTACATCATATTATCTTATATTGGATAGACCTTCGGCCTCGCATTCTATTCTTGTATTTATGGATAAATCACGGGGGACCAGTACAGCAAGTGGAGTAGACATCACTTATATAATCAGATAGACTGTATCATTACATGAGGAGTGTCAGTATAAAACAGTATTCCAGAATCAAGACTTCTGTCAGACAGAGTTACGGTATTTTCCATTTTTATTACTCCAATAGCGATTATGATTTCTTCAACCATATTCATGGAACTCGGGTATTCTCAGAACTGATCTGCAGTTAGGTTAATATTCAGAAGACAACATTCGAGACTCGTTTCAGTTATTATGATTTCTTGATTGTGTTCTCAAAGCCACCAACTCTTGGCAGTCTTTATTGATTTGGTGACCATAGGCTCCACTAGCCTCGCCAAGCAAGGGTCATGTTCTAGTCACCCGTGGACCAACCAGGTGTGGGCTTCGCTGCACCCTGGTGCTTAGCATTTAGGGTTGTGTTACGCGCTGGCTTCACTACGTGAGCTTGGCCAAGTGTAAGCCTCGCAGAGCGTTAGCTCCGCTGCACCCTAATGCTTAACGCCCGAGCTGTGTTACGCGATGGCGTCACCTAGGCTTGGATTCATCCGTGGCTAGTCCCTTCAGTGCTTAGCACTCTAGCCCGTTCCTCAGATTTCTTCCGCCTAGTGTGTTTTCATGGATCCGCTGAACAGGATTTTCTTGATGTATCTGAGCTATCGCCATGATCCTTATGAATGATCCACTCGACCATACAGGGCCCAGATATCTTCGACATGTTTCATCTGCAGTCGGGTTATCATTCAGAAGTCAGTATTAAGAGTTCTTCATGGTTATTCTATATTCTTGGCTATATCTTTCAGAGTTAGCAATGCCCAGTATACAGAAATTCTTAATTATCGATCTTTTTTACTTATGTTTAGTATTATCAGGGTTTTCTTTATCTTAAGTATTCTCGCTTATTTTAGGAGAGCTATCAAGTATGTAGTACAGCTGGAATTTTATTACGAAGCAAAGATATCAGATCAGTATAATTTGGCATCGTTCAGAGATTTATACAGCAGAAAGTGCAGAAGATATCTATGTTCCGATCATTATTCAGCCAATATGGCAGCATTACTCTTAGTTATTCATATCTTGATTGGTATAATTCCTGTCCATGTCCTCTTTGTGTTCATTTTATCCCTTATTGAAATTGTGAGGACGCAATTTTTTGTAAGGTGATGTAACACCCCACTCCCGGAATACGTACTTAGTTGCGTATTCAAATTTCTCAATCATATTTTTTTATTTACTTCCTATATTGTTTTGTATTATAAATTATTTATATGATCATTTTGCCTTGGATCCGGATTCGTGAACTCGGAGTCAGCCCTAGTCTGAACCGGGAACCCAATCTTGGAGTATTACTCAATTTGATTTTTTTGCTATTCTGATTTGACCAATTTTAGTTTCATAAGTCATTTCTCAATATTTTATATTTTTTATGATTTTCTATAATTTTCCTAAATTAAATTGAAAATCTTCAAAACCGGTGTCGACGAGTGTCGCTGACCGATTCTCAGATTTTTAATTTACAAATAGAGTTGAAATTCTAGAACCGACTTTCACAATATTTCTTAAAATAATATTTATTATTTAAATATATTTTCTAAGATTTTTCAAAATTTATTAAAATCCGGCAGACCCGGTGTAGACCGGTATCAACGGTTGACTTCAGTATTTTTCTTTTGAAAACGGGATTGAATATCTAAAAACTAATTTATCTAAATATCTTAAAATAATATTTATTATTTTTGAGAATTTTTATGAAACTTTTCGAGTTACTTCATTTTTGGGCTTTTCCAGAGTTTCGGTGTTTCGGTGTTTTCCCAGATACTAGAATTTTATCCTGATATTTTACTTTTCTCTTTTTTTATATTTTCTCTCCCTTACTAGATGTGAGGCTCACCAAACATGAATTCAATTTTTAATGCAGAGATTCTCTCCATTCTGCATTTAATGTTAATGTCCTTCAAAATCAAGTATAATCAAGTCATTGTGACTTTCTCTCTCCTCTATCTAATGTGACCTTCGCGTTTTCTCAGACGCGGAGATCAAGTCATTCTCATCAAGTCATTCTCATCTCCACGTCTGGCTCTGATTGGCCTAGACGCGGGTCTCATTTAATTGAGACGCAAGCCTCATTTGATGAGAGGCATGACAATGGCAATCTTGTAATAATTGCCTTTTCCTTTATATAAGTACTCCATCTTCTCCCTCTTTTATTTCTTCCCTTCCACCTCCAAAAAAACTGAAACACAGCAGCCCAACGCAGCCATGGTGCCTCCTTGGCCGGCCATCCTCTCCACCTTCTCCACCACCATTTCCACTCCTCCATTTCAACAACAACAACACCACCACCACCCACACCACCTTATTCTTCTTCTTTTTCCACCAAAAAAACCCACTTCCATCATTAGATTCTCCACCATTTCCACCACCACCTATACCACCTTGGCCACCAATAATCACACAGAGTTCTTCTTCTCGGCATGCTCTTTTCAACGAGCTACTCCGTCGCTCTCTGAAATGCCTTTTCAAAAAAACCCAAAATTCCAAATTTAACTAGGCTTGCACCCCTCCTTGGTTTTTGGGTTTAGGGCTGCCCCCATGGACTGCCGCCGAACAACCCTGGCTGTCAGCCACCTCCAGCCGCCGCCAGCGACCGCCGGCCAGGCCATGGCTGGCCATCCTCCCCCCTTCCCTTCTTCTTTCTTTTCTTTTTTTTCCTTCTTTCTTTTCTTTCCTTCTTTCTTTCTTTCCTTTCTTTTTTCCTTTCCTTTCCTTTTCTATTCTTCTCTGTTTTTCTCCCAACCTCGCGTCTTTACTTTCCTCCCAACCTTGCGTCTTCCTCTCTCTTTTCTTCACTCTTGCGTCTCTCTATCTCTCTTGGACTACCAATGGATTGGGTAATGCTAGAGGCATTGGTGCTTACTGTTGCCTTCTGTTTTTATGACCTCTCTTCAACTCCTTTGGCAAGGATGATTCCTTCTCTCTGTTCACTCTCTAACTCTCTCATCTCCCTCTCTCTCTCTCTTTCTCTTGTTATTTAATTGCTAGACGCGGAGCTCACCCCACGTCCAAGTAATTCTTTAACGCGATCTTCGCGTTCTTGTATCAACGCGACGTGGAGCTCATGCACGCGTCTGCGTTCTTCTCATGTTATGACTTAAACGCGAGTCTTGAACCCCGCATTTGTGATAATCTATGCAATGCAACCCCCACATCTATGATCCCCACGTCTCACTCTCAAAACTGCATCCCTTGTACACTCTCTCTCCCCCCTGTATTCTCTCCCTCTGCACTTTCTCTCTATGGACTTCTCTCTCTAGCTCTCTCTTTCTCTCTCCTCTCTCATTCTCTTTCTTTCTCCTGATTTTCTTCTCTCTCTATCACTTTCTCTTTAACGCGTTTATCGATGGTTACCTGAATTCTGGAGATCAGTGATTTCACAGTATTTTTCGTATTTAGGCGAGTGTTCTCGCTTTCCTTTTGGACTCCCCGCTTCGTCGGGTGGACCTCTATTGTCTTATGTATTTGTATCTGGAACTAAGACCTTCTGCAAGTACCCTTACCTTTGGGCCTAACCTCCGGGTACAACCTCTGAGGTTTTAAAGTCCTCTGGACTTTCTCTATGCTACGCCTGGTAGGCGGACCTAGCATCAACACTTTACCGCTTGCTCCGTTCAAGCGTAATTACCCCGTGAGCGTGGCTTCACCGTGAGCGGTAGTATGGCGTTCATGCGCTTGCTGCGACACGTGTGTCTAGTTACGCTGCGAGCGGTAACCTCGCCAAGCGTGATAGCATTTAGTATTGTACATTAGCTTTGCTTCAGCCCCGCTTAGCTCCGCTTGGATGTTCGCTTGCTTACTGAATTACCTGTCTGCTAGTTTATCGATTCTTCTATTTATGGTTGTGAAGAATTTAAAATCTTACTTATACTAGTTTTTCTGAAACTGCATGATTTTCTGGTATTCATACCAATTTTGTATATCATACTATTTTCTTGTATCATCGGCATGCTCTCACTTGATGTGCTAACATATTCTATGATGTCCCTTGTCACCTTCCTGATATCACCTCATGTCATGTTAACACCTAACACCCGACATGCTACTACTTGGCATTTGTTCCTTATTATAACATAACTTATCACCCGCCTCCTATTATATTAATTTTTGACCTGTGACTATCACATTTACGGGAATACTATACTTGTTATTCTATATTACATACAGTGACTTGAATCTTATACTTGTTATCCTGTATTATATATATAGTGACCTGAATCTATAGTACTCATGTACTCTTGAATTCCTGATCATGTTTTGCACCTGCTATTCCCGTAAATTGATGATTACATAATAAATCATGTTTACAGTGGTACTAGGTATGTTGTGCAACTAAAATTTTCGGTCTGACCTGTACGTCTTGCGGTCAGTTCCGAGCACCAGCAATGAAATGTCCTGGACCGTGGTCCCGGGCATGCACGAGACCCACTGTAAACATTGTTCGTTGATACCCTCGTTGGTTTTCAATAACAACCTTGCTTTACTCAGATGTGGTATATGTGTGCTGGGACGCTAGTTCACATATCTAGACATCTGGGCAAGACGAGTAATAATAATAGTAATAAAAGATGCCAACTATGTATCCGTTGTATGCTTGCCGAGTTTGCTTTCATCGGGTTTTACATCGGATTCCGATTTATGACCATTATTATGTTATAACTGCTTACATCTTGCTTTACCACTTGTGTTCTATTCTACCAGTCTCCTGCTCTTATCCTATCATACCATGAATATTCTCCACTTGATATCACTTGCTATATATCTACTTGCTTCTATATGCTTGTGTTCACAACACAGTTTTCAATGTATGTTTATGATTCGGATTTATTGATACACGTGTGCTTATTTATGCATGCCATTTGGCATTCGCATCAGCACTCGCCGGGGAGTTTTGACTCCCCTGGATCCTAATGTCCAGGTCTGGAGCTTGAAGTGTGTGGATTCTCCCAGTTGCTGATCAGAGTGGCGCAGTTGAAGCGTGATCCCCAACAGACCGTCCAGAGCCCTATCCTTCCAGGTCCCTTGTGCGTCTCTCGAGTTTTCCTTATGAAAACTCATGAGCGCCATTTGTACTGTTCATACTTGTATTCCCCCTTTGTATTCTCGCATTTGGGCCTATCGGTGATGTAATATCCTTGTAATATTGTGTCACATCTGGTGATAACTTTGTAATTGTACTCATATGTTGGACTGTATAATGCACCACGTACTTCTGTACTCTGATTCTCGCCTGTACTGATGCTTAGCGTATATACATGAGGGTATTTCTGACCTGCGTATATACATCGCAGTAATGTCTCCGTATCCGTAGGATCGGGGCGTTACAATAACACTCCATTGTCAAATAAGAGAGTTCATGTTACTTTTATCATTTTTGAGTCAAATAATAAAAGTTATCAAATTCTTGTCTCATCTTTAACCTTTCTTTGTCTTTGAGAATTAGACGAACTCTTTATTATTTGGATGAACTCAGCTCTCATAGTCGCAACCCTTGACTATTTATGGAAACACAGTCCTTAATCGTTTTGTTAGGACATGGCCATGAATGATAAAGTCAGCCTACACTGAGTTTGTGATTGAGATGCATCTCTAGTTTGTAGTGGAGAAGCAGACAAGAGAAACGCGACTCTGAACTATTGATGGAGACACAGTTCTGGCTTATCAAGAAAGACGTGCGAATGACAAACTCAGACTACACTGGATTTGTGATTGAGAGGCGACACTAATTTGTAGTGGAGACGCGAATCTGAGCTGTTGATGGAAACGCGGCTCTGGCTCATCAAGAGAGACACGACTCTCAGCTGTTTTGAGGGGACACGGCTCTGGCTCATCAAGAGAGACGCGACTCTCAGCTGTTTGGTGGGGACGCGGCTCTGGCTCATCCAGACGCGACTCTTAGCTTTTGAAGCGTCGCATGCAATCAGTCTTGGAGATCTCGTTGGATCTTTTAATGCAAAGTCGGCGTTGACGGTTGGGGAACCGTGACTTTGGGATATTCCCGGAGCAACAATCCACGTGTCACCTTCACACTGGATTTGATATCCGTGTGGGAATTAAGGCTGATGGCTTTGATTTTTATGTCATTAATTATAAGCCTTATGGCTTGCCTATAAATAAGCCTCAGCCTCCTAACAGTCTTTTATCTCGACTATTTTCATTTGAAAACATGCGCTCTGAGGGACTTCGTCTTGATTGCCTACCTTCTCTTCGAGGCATGTGCGTTGATGAACAATAAGAACTCAAAGTTTTCATGCTTTTCTTCAATCTTCTTCGAAGATTATCACTATCAAGTGATTTCAAGATCAAAAAGCATTGCTTTAAGTGCCTTCACAGTCGTGCCTTGACAATTGAAGTCTAACTTCTAGAGAATTCTTCCTCAGGTCGGCATTATCTTTTGCCATGAAATACTCAATCTCTCTGAAGTTCTGTCTTCCCTGTCCCTGAAGAGACTCTATCTCTTGATTTTCTCTTGAAATCTGATTGGCGCGCCCCTGTTCTGTGAACGCGCCTTTTAGATTTCTTGATGGAACACGAGCTTAATGACTTCAAAGTCTAAGTCTCAAGTTCTTCAGACGCAAGTGAGATAAACTCTGCATTTGGATCTTGAAATGCGAGTTTTGTATATGAACCTCACGTTTGGGGTTCTTGACTTAGAGAATTTTAAGTCCGCTCTTTTGAGACCTCTGGACGTGAATATGGCAAGCCCTGCGTCTCAGACACAAGTGTGGCAAACTCTGCATCTTGAAGTTACCTCAGGCAGTTTTTAAGACCCACGTCCGCGTCCTTGATGTATGCCTTGCGTCTCATATCTCGGACGCAAGTCAAAAACAAGACTGCGTTTGGATCCATATTCTCAGCATCGGTTAACTCCGCGTCTGGAGTTCATGACTTCAGTCTCGTGTTTATACTTCAGATTTTCTGTTCCTGTCCTTGCAGAATTTTAACCCTCGGGTTTTTGTTCCTTGCAGGTTCTGGCAGCCTCACGTTAGTCTTCTGCATTTTTACCGGGTTCATGGGAGAATCTTTCGACCAGCCAGCTTGTTTGATTGGCTAGCACTCGGGAAGTCAGAGCTCCTGTCCACGGGTATGCTTGGTTCATTAGAGAATATTTGGACCGGCCCGCTTGTTCGATTGGCGAGCACTCGGGGTGTCAGAGCTCCTGTCCATGGGCGAGAAGGATCCGCGCGGTTGCTGGTATCCGTCAAGGCCTTATTGGATATGACGCACCAGTAATGCCTCGGGTTCTTCATGGATACAGTGGGTATGGCGGCTTTGAAGACCAAGGAAAGAGGACGTCACCAGTAAGGTCTCGGATCCTTCCTTCACCAATCTTACTCAAAAAAGTGACAGTGACGAAAAACCCATGCTCATTGGATGCCTTTCTAGTGGTGGAGATGCTCATTAAGTGAAGGATTACGACCTTGTGAAGACCTTCGCACCAGTTGGTTGGGTGGAATCAGAATGCTCCCCTGCATTTCGACCTCGAGAAACACCATTGTTCTCAAGAAGAGAAGAAGTCGATCCGCTTTTCCTTGCCACAGTCAAGAAGACGAGCTTCATGTACCTTTGATGTTTTAAGGAGTGAGTGCAACCTTTCACTGAGTAAAGGGACTTCTTTGTACTCTGTTGTAACACTCAATCTTATTATATAAGAGAGCGTCTTGTATCACTTTCATATGTTTGAATATCAATAAAAGCGACACTTTTTCTTGTCTTCTTATATGTCTTGACTTCCTCTTTATATTGAAAATCAGACAAATAGAAGTGATTTCTTCTGATTTGCTAAAAATGTGATATTTACTTAGCAAGCTAAAAGGGAATTTAAAATTACTATCAGAGGTGTGATATTAACTTGACAGGAATGAAATAATTTTTGTGGACTTGCAAATCTATGGATAAGAATGACAAGTGAAACTAAATCCATTGGGGATCTAGAAGAATCTTTACCATCAGAGGTGTGGTATTTAACTTAATGGGTTGAATCAGATCTTGTCAGAGATGTTGTATTAACTTGACAAGAATACGAGCTAGAGGTGTGACGTTAACTCAGCTCCACGGAAGTTTCAACTTCATTTAGGAAAACTGAAAATATAACTATCATAGGTTAGTGTTAAACTTGGCAGTGGAGGTAATGCTAGAAGTGTAATGTTAAACTTAGCCTTAGTCATCTCAACTTCGATAGGGAAGTTCGAGAGAAAGTCATTGTCATAGGTATATTGTTAACTTAACAATGAATTAGATGCTAGAGGTGTGATGTTAAACTTAGCATCGCTCATCCCAACTTCGATATGGAAGCCTGAGGAAAAGTTATTGTCATAGGTGTATTGTTGAACTTAACAATGAACTGGATGCTAGAGGTGTGGTGTTAAACTTAGCATCGCTCATCCCAGCTTCGATAAGGAAGCCTGAGGAAAAGTGATTGTCAGAGGTTTAATATTGAACTTGGTAGCAATTTAATCACTGTTAGAGGTGTAGTGTTAAACTTAACAGTGGTGTAATATTAACTTAACAAGAATTGGTTTGCGATATGAGCAATTTTGAAGACTTGTCATTCTATTGATGAGAATTGGCAAGTGAAATTTGGAATGTCAGAGGTGTAGTGTTAACTTGACAAGAATTGGTTTACAATATGAGCAATTTTGAGGACTTGTGACTTCATGCAAGGGAGAGACAAGTAAAGTTTGTACTCGTTGGGGAGTATTGGAACTTTCCATTGCTAGAAGTGTAGTATTAAACTTAACAATGATTAAATCTGTGGACCTATCACTTTATGGAAGAGAATTGGTAGGGGACTTTTGGTGGAAAATAAAATGAATTGTCAGAGGTGTAATATTAACGTGACAATCATTGATTTTCTAGGGACATGGGAGGTTCGTCGTTATAGATGTAATATTAATATAACAACGGAGATTTTAAATGAGTTTCGTTATCAGAGGTTAATTAGTCTCTAAATCTGCATATTTCATACCACATCTTCACATTTATTTAATATTAAATTCTGTTAATAATACCTCTCTTGTATGTTTCTAGGTCCATAGCATGAAATGAAGAAGAAGAAGACCCAAAATCACCATTTAATTGGTGATTAAAGGCCTATAAAGATAGTCATTGACCTAGGAGGGTGATTCTGTCAAAACCAGGGGCCCAAAACCAGAAACCAGGACCTGCAGCCGATAGGGGACCGACGCGACAGCGCATAGCAGGCGTTACTACGGGCGTGGCCGCACCAGCGTTTTGGACCAGAGGTTGTCCCCTGGCCCCCGTTCTCCTGGTGCCTATAAATACCCCCCTGGGGTTCTGAAGATGAAGAGTTCCAGAGAGTAGTGTAGTTTTCTTTCCATATTGTAGTTTAAGGTAGTTTAGTGTAGTCCTTCTTCTTCTCCCTCTTTGTATTTTCCATTTCTTTTAGATCTTGTAACTGGAGTGAGAGTGATACATGGTTGGAAAGTAAGGGTGCTTGTAATAGAAGGTGATAAGCTATGAAAGGTTCTCTCTTTACCTCTCTTTGTTTTCTCTCTAACTCCTTTTACATGTTTAGCTAATTTTCTCTCACGGCAACTAACTACTAACCACTAACTTGCTAACTTCTTACTTGATAATCCACATGAATCTAATAGCCTCTACTTGGCATGAGCCATTGATGGATCATGATGATGGATCTAACACTCTAATATCCTAACTCTCGAACAAGCTAATGTTACTTTATTCCATACTTACTCTTATTTAGTTTTGATGGTTTAAGTGTAACTTGAACTTGTTTTGTTGAGTTTGGATGTGAATGTGATCGTATGGGTCATGCTTTGAAATGCTCTTGAATCAAGGACTAGTGATGGCCAAGAATACATATGAGGCAACTATTACTAAGAGGTTAGCTTAGTTAGTGTAGCCATTAGTAGTTAGGAGCCATGATTTTTTATTTTTACTTTGTTTTATCAATTTAAACAAAATCACAAATATATTCTTTTCTATATTTCCCACTTCTTTGTGTTTCACCGTACTTCTCTTTTCATTCTTTATTTTCTTTTCTTTTCATTATTTAAAACATTAAAGAAACTTTTAACATACACCACGTGAACATACCGTGTAAGCTTCAATCGCCTCCCGTCCTTGTGGATTCGACTCGTTTTAGCCTCTATGCTATAACAGAAGTATCGAGGAAGCCAAAGCGCACACACTTTAAATATCGATTTCAAAGCATACACTTTTTGTGCGTGATTTTCCCCCGATCAAATTTTGGCGCCGTTGCCGGGATGGGAACGGTTTGATTTCATGTTTTTGTTAACTTTTCTTCTTTGTTTTTTGGTGTGCAGGTTAAAGTTTTAGCATTGCAGAGATCTTTACTTGCTTTTGTGTGGTTGGGTAAACTCTTGTATATTCTTATACTCTGCGGCTTGTGTTTGTTTATATTACCTATTCATTGTAATAATTTTAAAACGGTTTAGACATTTGCATCTAAGTACGTGTCGATTTTAATTCCAATATATTGTATTTTGTTCTTATGTTGTTGTGATCTAGACTGAGGTGTACATATTGCATTACATATAGTTAGGACAAACACTTCAGTAATTTACTCACTTTTTTTGTTCATTCTTATCTATATTGCACACTTGCACAAATTGAACTTAAGGGCAACACCAACACAACATAAGGTGGGGAAGTCATTATCCTCCCTTAGCCCAAAAATCACCTTCCCATTCACACAACCCAAGCCTAAATAAAATTTGCTAGACGTTGGCCCCTAGGGACATCTCGGACTCATTTAGGAGATTGACCTAAGGGGGAAGTTGTTAGAAGTTGACTCTTGTCAAATCGGTGTCTAAGATTAGGGATTGAGAGGCGAAACCTCGAAGAACAGTGGTTTGGCATAATTAGGCCCGTTGCTCTGGTACGGTATCTCTCGCTGATTTTACCCTTACGTGGCCGATTAACTCGTGGTCAGATTCTGACAATGTACCCCCCGTGGACAGTCTAACCAGTTAGGAGTCGTCTAGGTCTAAGTCAACCCTAGCATAGGCTTGTTTTCTTTTTCTTCTTCTTTTTCTTTTTCTTTTTCTTTGTTTGTTTGTTTGATTGTTTTCTTTTTTGTTAATTGTGAAATGGATTTTAACAACAACAATTTTTTCAATCATAATATGAATCCATATTTCACCCCGACCTCATTTGACTCGGATAACTCTGACCCGGCTATGTATAACATGAACCAACCATATGCCGGATTGGGATTATCCGACTCAATATGACCTATTTCCCTAATCCTATGACTATAATTTTCAAAATAATTTTCACTCTTCACAGAGTTTATGGGGATTCACCTCCCCCGAGTCAAATTTTCAACCACATTGTCCACAATTTTCATAATATTCATTCCCCGATTCTGCTTCATATCCTCCTTTTCCTGAACCACAAATTGAAGAAAAATCATCGTTGCAAATGACTTTGGAAGAAGCGATAGAGGCCCAAAAATAATTTGAAAACAAGATGGCCTTATCATATCCACAAAATTTCCAAAATTCATCTAGTTCTTTTCCAGAACCACTCAAAGAAAAATTATTGTGGGAAAAAATTATAAAATTCGTGCAAGAGACTGAGCGAATAATACAAAATATGATTGAGTTCCCATGTCCATTAAATGTTCATATGACTCAAGAATCATGTCATTTTGGAAATCCAGCTTCAATTTCATCATACCAATCTGAATTTGACCAACATCAAATTCTTGATAGTTTGACAAGTTATTCAAACCTGAAATTGAACTTGAAGATGAATGTAAACCTGAGCTTCAATTTAGCGATTTGAGTCTAATCTTGAATCAATATCGACTCCTGTAGTATTATCTAAACTAAGTAACATTCTTGAGCCAGTTTTGATTCCCATAATTACTGAACTTGAATCGATCATTTCACCCATTCACATTCCTTCCGTTGACGAAAATCAAGATTCAATTTCATTACATCATTTGAACTTGCCTAAAATTTTGAAACCACCTTGACATTTTGGCAAGTTATCCTTTTCTCGAAATTGAACTTGAGCTTGAAAGTGATCCTGAATCTCAAGTTGGTAATTCTATTTCACTTTTGATTCAATAATGACTCTGGTATCTTTACCAGATTATTTTCTCTATTTCGGAGTCAACATTGAATCCTGTACCAGTACACCGTCAATAGAATCACCAATATCTTATGATCACACTTCATTGATGGAAAAAGTGTGTGAACATCAATTCTTTGGTTTGGACCCTATTTTTGAACCAATTTCGACTCTCATTTTTGAATCTCGACTTGATCTGAGTCAAATTCCCGAGTCAGTATCGGTTTTTGTTCCTATTCCATTTGAGTCCAAATCAATCATCTCTCAAAATCACACTTCATTATTGGACAAGAATGTTGAAGAAAATAACTCAGTAATTATTTTTGAAAATTGAAAATTGGATGGGGGTAAATTTTTCAATAAGATCATATAGTTCTCCAACATTTTACTTGGTCATATTAGGGAGGTCACTGGTGCGTTTCTGTAAGATCCACGATATCTTGATTGGGTAGCAACACTTGGCCCAGTCATACCACCACGGGAGCCACCACCATGAGGTATTTTCTTTCTCTCCATTTGTTTCATGTATATACACATTTACGATGCATTGAGGATAATGCACGAGATATGTGTGGGGGAGGGTTTACTAACGTAGGTTGTTTTAAATTTTCTTTCTTTTACACTTCTTTTTAGGAACTTTTTAAATTTTCTTTTGTATAAAAACTCTTTTCTTTTCTTTTTACAAAACTTTTTGACATAAGAAAAATAGTTTTGATTCATTTTAAGAAAATTAAGATTATCTTAGGAATTTAGAAGACCTAAAATTATGAATTTTTAAACCAAGTCAAAATAATAGAACTTGTTTAAATTTTAGAATAAGGAAGTAAGATTCAAAAGATAATTTGATCTTAAATTTTTTCCTCAGATTTATGCACTTCACACTTACACAATTTTTGGGATTGAAACAAAGACTGAAAATGCCATAAAAGTATATTAAAAAAATAATGATAATAAAAATCACTTATTGATGTTGGGTAATTATGCCTCAGGAAGTATGATTATTCACACCTAAAACGGTGGACAAAAATAAAATAATCCCCTTTAGTTTTGTGGCCTTATTTACTCGAGTCCTTAAGTCCGAGGGATGTTTTCTCATCTGGTTCCCTAAGATCACCTGGTTTGGGAGTCACCGGTTAAAGGCTCACAACCCGGGTAAATAAGAAAGCCTAAGAAAACTAAGGAAAGAAAAAAAAGAAAAAAGAGAAGAAGAAATATATATATATATATATATATATATATATATATATATATATATATATATATTAATATAAATAAATGGCATGAAAGTTAGAGTCGATATCTAAAAAATCTTCACTGTTCACATAGTGCATATTTTTCTAAGAGTTTATGAAAGATCAAAGAATCAATTCAATTATAAATTCTTACATTTAATTTATAACATGATTCTACATTTCGACTTAGTTTAAGGAAGAATAATTTCTGGTTAACTTATGACCTTGGATCACTTATATTTTCGCAAAAATATTTCAACACTTTTCTCTATTTTAAAAATGTGTTTTCAAAATACTAACATTTTCTTTCTTTATGGATTTTGTGGGTGCAATCTACTGAAAACCCTCAGGAGACAAAACTCCTCCTTTAGGGAAAACCTAGAGGTTTAACGGCATGTTGCACATGCTCAGTGCAATCGCGTCACCTGCGAAAGTGGTGTAATAATTTCTTTAATTTTTTGTTTTGCTCGATACGAGCAAAAGATAAGTGTCGGGGTGTGATTAGTCTCTAAAACTGCATATTTCATACTACATCTTCACATTTATTTAATATTAAATTTTGCTAATAATACCTCTCTTGTATGTTTCTAGGTCCATGACATAAAATGAAAAAGAAGACCCAAAATCATCATTTAATTGGTGATTAAAGGCCTATAAAGATAACCATTGACCTAGGGGGGTGATTCTGTCAAAACCAGGGGCCAAAACCAGAAACCAGGACCTATAGCTGATAGGGGACCGACGCAACAGCATGCAGCAGGCGGCGTTGCGCGCGCCGCGCCAGTACAGTCGCGAAAACGCAGCTCTGGCCGCTTTTCCGTGGCCATACGGGCGTGGCCACGCCAACGTTTTGGGCTAGAGGTTATCCCCATGGCTCCCGTTCTCCTAGTGCCTATAAATACCCCCTAGGGTCCTGAAGATGAAGAGATCCAGAGAGTAGTCTAGTTTTCTTTCCATGTTGAAGTTTAGGGTAGTTTAGTGTAGTTCTTCTTCTTCTTCCTCTTTATATTTTTCATTTCTTTTAGATCTTGTAATTGGAGAGAGAGTGATACATGGTTGAAAAGTAAGAGTGCTTGCAATAGAAGGTGACAAGCTATGAAAGGTTCTCTCTTTACCTCTCTTTGTTTTCTCTCTAACTCCTTTTACATGTTTAGCTAATTTTCTCTTATGGCAACTAACTACTAACCACTAACTTGCTAACTTCTTACTTGATAATTCACATGAATCTAATAGCCTCTACTTGGCCTTACTCTTGCAAGAGCCATTGATGGCTCATGATGATGGATCTAACACTCTAACATTCTAACTCTCTAACAAGCTAACACTACTTTATTCCATGCTTACTCTTGTTTCGTTTTGATGGTTTAAGTGTAGCTTGAACTTGTTTTGTTGAGTTTGGATGTGAAAGTGATCGTATGTGTCATACTTTGAAACTCTCTTGAACCAAGGACTAGTGATGACCAAGGATACATGTGAGGCAACTATCACTAAGAGGTTAGCATGGTTAGTGGAGCCATTAGTAGTTAGGAGCCATAGGTTTTCTTTCCTTTTTACATTGTTTTATCAATATAAACAAAATCACAAATATATTCTTTTCTATGTTTCTCACTTCTTTGTGTTTCATCTCTTTTCATTCTTTGTTTTCTTTTCTTTTCATTCTTTAAAACATTGAAGAAACTTTTAACATACACGTGAACATACCGTGTAAGCTTCTATCGCCTCCCATCCTTGTGGATTCGACTCGTTTTAGCCTCTATGCCATAACAGAAGTATCGAGGAAGCCAAAACACACATACACTTTAAATATTGATTTCAAAACATACACTTTTTGTGCGTGGTTTTTCCCCGATCAAGGTTTATATTAACTTGACTGAATCTACTGGGGATCGTGGAATCCGGCTTGTCAGAGGTTTACTGTTAACATGATAAGTCCCAGCTCCTTTCATTGGAGAAATGAACATATGTATTTTTGTGGCCCTACCATTCTGTGAAAGAGAATTGGTAGGAATTTTAGAGGAGAGGATGGGACCAAGTCCCTTAGGATTTTAGTAAACCCTCAGCTATCAATGGATTTGGTATGCCTTTACCAACTAACATTTGAGTTGGGCTAGTCATGCTATTCCCCTCAGCATGATGAGTTGTCAAAGATGTATGTTAGATTTAAAAACCAACATTTTCCTCTATCCTTAACTATCGGAGGCGTCAGATGTCCATAGGTGCACTAGAGAAGAGTAACAAGGCTAAAACTGAAGTCTCGCACTTTGTTTCTTCTTCAATATTTACATCATGCATCATGATGTAACTAGCGCTTGATCGGCTCGACACTGATCAACCGTGATATGATCTAGTGAAGGAAGAAAGAAGCTTTTCTTTTGCGTTCTTCCAAATATCTTGGATCTGAAGTTTTGATCAGAGGTGCAGTATTAACCTGATCAGGAGAAGAATGCTATCAAGGATAGTATTTTTTCAAGAATTTACCGTTGATTGGCATCATGAGCGTATCACCGTCTGGGGTTATAAGGTGATATGCTCCATTTGAGTAGACTAACTTCACGACAAATGGTTCTTCCCATTTGGGCTAAAATTTTCCTTTGGTCTTATACGTCATCACCATGGGTCTTCTGACGGCTAAGACAAGGTTGGCTTTCTTGAAAGTCCGCTCCTTGACTTTTTTATTGAAGGCTCTGGTAATTAGAGCTTGATAGAGCTCGATTTGCTGTTGAGCTTGCAGGCGTTTATCATCCAAAGCTTCCAGCTCTTGGAGTCGCATTCGATGCTTCTCTTCATTTGTCATCTCTGCTGTCAAGATGACGCGTAGAGATGGGATCTGGATTTCTAATGGGAGTACAGCTTTGCACCCATAAACCAAAGAAATGGTGTAGCTTTCGTCAGGGTTCGAACCGTCGTGATAAGCCCATAAGTATTCACCTAATTTGTCGTCCCAATCACGTTGGCTTTTCAAGACGAATTTCTTGAGAAGTTTTTCAATAGTCTTGTTGAAAGTTTTTGCAAGTCCGTTAGCGGCTGGGTAGTATGCCGTTGAAGACACGCTCTGGATTCTGAACTTGTTACAGAACCTTTGAAAGGCTTGGCTGACGAACTGGGGCCCGTTATCATAGACAATTTGTCGTGGCACGCCAAAGCAGTAAATGGACATGATGTTTAATGAATTTGATCACGTGAGATGTCTTTACCTCCCTCAAGGGGATAACTTCAGCCCATTTAGAGAAGTAATCGGTTATGGTTAGGATGAACCGATGTCCTTTGGATGAAGGTGGGTTGATATGACCAATCACATCCATTTCCCACATTTCAAATGGCCAGATAGAAGTTGTAGAGCGAATATGTCCTGGAGCATGATGGATGAAGTCACCATGGACCTGACAGGCGTGACATCCCTTGGCGTAAGCGATGGCATCAGGGATCATCTTTAGCCAATAATACCCCAGTCTTCAGAGTTAATCTCCAAGTTTCGGACTAGGCTGATGAGCATCACACATGCCGTCATGCGCTTCTTTGAGTACTTCAGGTGCCTTCTTCTATGACAGGCAACGGAGGAGGATCTCATCATGCGATCAGCGATATAGTGTTCGCGTGATCGCAAAATAATAGAATTTAGAGGCTTTCCTTCTAATGGCAGTCGCCTCTTTGGAGTCATCAGGAAAGATGTCGTACAATGCATAGTCGATGTATGGGAATCGCCAGTCCCTGATTTCTGGACCTGTTGAAGTCTCTAGAGCTTTTTTGCCTTGACGGTCTCCTGTCAGCTTTTGGTGATCTTCAAAAGAGTGTCTTGGGTAATACAGGTCATAGATGTAGACGAGTATTTTCTCTACTACTCCGGTTGGAAGAGCCAATGAAGCAGCGAGAGATGCCATGCATCTGCATGCACATTTTGCTGGCGAGGTACATGTTCGATGTAAAAGTTTCTGAACCTCTCAGCCATGTAAATAGTTGCATTATAATAGGGTACTAAGTCTTCATGTCTGACTTCGTACTCCCCGCGAACTTGGTTAGTGATGAACTTAGAGTCACCGTATGCTTCGAGATTTTTAACACTAATCTCACCGGCGATTTGTATCCCGATCAAGAGAGCATTGTATTCTGCTACATTGATAGAACATGGCTCGGTTAATTAGAATGCATGAGGGATTACGTAGTTCAGTGGGGAGACAAGGACTACCCTCACTGATTGAGGTTGTACCTGCATAAGAATACACAATTTCAGAACTTTAATATAGAGATGTGCAAGTGCTTAATTCTACCGCTATAGCAAGTGGCTATGTGGGTCGTGATCCACAAGAAGGGACTAGCGATGGAAGCTTTTTAGCAAGTTATCTTTTATGCTACCATTAATGGTTAAAGTTCTTCTTTAGTTTCTTAAAAAGAAAAGAAAAATAAATTACAATGAAGTTAGGCAAAAAGTGAGAGATTGGGAAGATGAAGAAACCAGAATTGGATATGTACAAAGAAATGGAAAAGGAGTGATAAAAGAAGTGGTAGATTGTGGTGTTCTAAACTAAAGAATAAAAAGAAAAGAATCCAAAAGTTACTTACCTCCTTTGATCAAATGCTTACCTTGAATCTTTTACAATGAAGTTACCTTGAAGTGAGGCGATCAACGTATAGCCCATAAGAGTTGATTCTCCTCTCCTCCACATTATATCATCAAGACGTTGTAAGTATGAAGTGATACAGAATGAAACTCAAAATCCATCGTCATGAGCTATCAGTGGCACTCGCAAAGGTAAGGCTCTTTCGATGCTTTAAGACTCATTTGGATAGCAATTGGTACCAAAAGAAGAAAAGTAGAGAAGAAGAAGAAGAACAAAAATAATGTACATACAAAAAGGAAAAGTACAGATTCGATTTTATAACAATAAGAGAAAAGAAGAAAATCTTACACCTGTGTCACTCTCAGTACAAGCTTCGTTCTCATTCTCCTATGAAACTCTGATCTCCTCTAATTTACATAAATTAAAACTGAAAATTACATGAAAAGAAAAACAAAACCTACACTACAAAGAATGGAAAAGTGGACTAAATTCTATCTTTGCATGGTCCTCTTTTCTTTGCTTTTGAGATTGTAGGTATTTATAGAAGAAATGCAGAAGTTAGAGGAGTATGAAGATAGGAAAAGCTGGCTATTTCTGAATTTGAATCCTCCCCTTATCTCCAAACTTGATTTGATGTGAATATTCAGTTCTGATCTGCAGTTTGTTGGCGTATTGATAACTGAATATCACTTATCAAATGATAGAATTAAAAATAGTGATCAACATAAGAGTTGTAGCCCTGTAAGTATACTTTCTGGATCATCTTGAATCATCAGATTTGAGATTCGGTAGCGAAAGTTATGATTCAAAAACTAAAATGTATCCAGTAAGAATCTGAGTCAAACTTTCTTGATCTCATCCGTTGATCTTCTCTCTATCCATTTATCTCTCTGTATTTGATATTATCCTTGGTTGATCTTTAGCTAACCAAAATGGATTTATAAAAAACTGAATTTTACCCGTTTGCATTTGGTGTTATCTTTCTGATTTGCTCTGATTTTCAGCTGAACATTTGCCCTAATCCTTGATTTGTTCTAACTAGATCTGGGATCATCCTCAGCTAACCAAATAGATCCAGTTAAATCCGATTTTAACTGGTGTTTATTTGGTTTAATCCTCTTTCTCTTCATTATTATCTTCTGCAAAATAGATATTTAAGACGAGAAAATTAGTAGATTTATTACACGATAAATGTAGGAGTGAATGAAAAGAATACAAAATATATGTACGATCACACCCCCACACCTATCTTTTGCTCGTCCTTGAGCAAATCAACAAAACTAAACCAAAGATTTTTAGACCACTTTCGCAGGTTACGGGATAGCACTGAGCATGTGCAACAAGCCGTTAAACCTCTAGGTTTCCCCTAAAGGACGAGTTTTGTCTCGTGAGGGTTTTCAGTGGATTGCACCCACAAAATCCATAAAGAAAGAGTAACAAAGAGTTAGTATTTTCGAAAAGCATTTTGAAAGAGAAAATTATTTGAAATATTATTGTAAGATTTAAATAATCTATAAGTTATAGAAAAATTGAATTTTTCATTCCTAAACTTAGTCTCTATTCAAATTTGTTATCAATCAAAGTAAGGAGTCAAATTGTACTTCTCATTGAAAGTACACCTAGAGGGGGGGTGAATAGGTGTACCGCTAATCTAATGAACTAAATGCGAAAATTAAAACTAAATTGCAACTACACTTAATGCAACCAACGAGTGTAGCCGAATTCCCAGTGAAGGGCTCTGGACTAACTCCTCTTGATTCCTCTGAACAAGAGTTGAGGCGTTATATGAAGCTCTCGTGGTTAAGCACAAGTAAGGCACACACAAACAAACCAAGCATATAATGGATATATGACAATATGAATGATGCAAGGCACACAAGTAAAGAGAGAGAGTGTAGAGTCAATGGATCAAACGCAAACAATAAGATTTGTTTCGAGGTTCGAGCACCGAGCTCTACGTCCCCGCCTTCACCGAGAAGGATTTCCAATCCACTAACTATGTCCACCTAGGACTCCCACCGAGGGAACCTCCACTGAGGATTTGGGGCAAATACAACCGGGAGTACCGAACTCCTCTCTCAACCAATACAACCTCCACCGAGGCAACACAATCACCACCTCACACAAGAGGGGTAGGCCCGTAGCCAAACAACCACAATCCACCTCACCAAGAGGGATACAAATCCAAACTCCACCTCACACTAGAGGGAGCAAATCACAACCTCAACCTCTACCAAAGAGGGAGCAAACCACCACTCCAATCAACCTCTACCCAAGAGGGATACAACAAATGAAGGAGGGTACAACAAAGTGGTATATCTCAACCACAAACCAATTTTCCCACAAATAAAAGATCCTATAGAATAGGATAGGAGATATAGCTCAAGTGTGGAAAACCAAGAGTTTGGAAACAAAAACACAAAGAAAAGTACTTGGGAAAACAACTTGTATTTGATAGAAATGAAGAACTAAGCAAATATCCCAAATCCATATTTTCTTTGATTTTTCCAAACCCTAAAAACAAATAAGATGAATCCTTTTTGGCACTAAAACACTTTTAAAAACTAGTTTAAAACACTAGAGAAACTCTGTATATTTTGCTCTTGAAATCTTAGTAAAAATCCCAAACAAATGGGGTATTTAAAGCCCTCCAAAGAAACTAGCCGTTGGAGCTGAAAAATCAGCTCTGGCGGCTGGCGGTCGACCGGCCCGGTCGACCGCCAACGGTCAAATTTTTGACCGTTGGAGGCTAGCGGTCGACCGCCCGGTCGACCGTCCCAATCCAGAGAGCAAATGCTCTCTGGCCGGTCGACCGCTCGGTCGACCGTCCACGCCTTACGGTCGACCGGTCGGTCGACCGCCCCCACCCGAGAGTGGGGTACTTGCAGTCGGTCGACCGCTCGGTCGACCGGCCCAAGTGGCTGGCCAAGCGTGCACGTTTTGTGCACGTCGGTCGACCGGTCCGGTCGACCGACTCTGGATCCGGTTGACCAGCCCGGTCGACCGCCAGATCCTGGCAGGCTGCAGTTTTGGGACAAAAAACTTGGTTTTTATTTTCTTTAAAAATCCCATATAGCTTCTAAATTCCACAAAAATAGTTTTATCATAATACATTGAAATACAAACTTGTGTGAAAAATTTCAACAAAAATTTCAAACTTTTTGAACCATTTTTGTGACATAAAAATTTGCTGAAAATCAAAACCCGTATTTTCCAAAACTTAGATTTTTGAATTGAAAATACGTTTTGTCCAAAACTCATCCAAATAAAAAAACATGATACTTAAACACTTTGAAGCATGTAGCATATGGATAGAAATCCAATATACATAAAACATATATATATATATCCATGTTTTTGACTTTCAATACGAAAATATGTTTTGTTAAAATACCAAAACACCAAATACATGAATAGGCATATCAAACTAAGTTTGTCTAAGATATGAAGCATACATGTATATAGAACATATCTAATATACATAAACCATGTAAACTTGTCTTGATACTATCTATTCATGAAAACCAATATCGATTAAACCAAAAACCGAAAACCAATATCCAAAACATTAAACGTGTGTGTGTTGTGAACTTGAGCATATCACACTATTCTAATTTATACAAATGGATCTAAAACAAAATCTAAACTATGTACCGAGATCTTCTTGACGAACTCCGTCTTCAAGCCGACTCGATCCAAAACGTGATCCACCGAGCTTGACTCTAACGAGTGCTATATATGATCTTGATGCTCGGGCTCTTGAATCACCAAATGAGAAGCTCCATAAACACCTTTGTTGAAGCTAATCACCTACTAATATCTTGATTAAAGATCTGTAACTAAACATCACAAGATTATTTGTAAACATAACTACATGAGTTAATCATCATCAAAACTAGAGTGGAAGGCCACTGGGCCAACAATCTCCCCCTTTTTGATGATGACAAAACTCATGGAGTTATATATGCATGGATTAAAGTTAAGCTTCAAAGAAGCTCCCCCTTAACTCATGCATAGCAATAAACAATAAAATATACAATGAATATTAAACATGACAATGCATAGACATGCATAAAACAAGCTTTTGAAACAAAATACAAAAACATGCTCTTGATACCAAACATGAAATGCATCAACATGCATAAATAAAACAAGCTCTTGATACCAATACTTGATACCAATATAAAAACATGCATAATCATAGAAACATGCATCATATAAACTCAAATTCTTCTCCCCCTTTTTGTCAATCACCAACAAAGGGGTCCAAGTAAACGATAAAACATATTCTTCTAACATGATACCAATTAAAAAACTATATCAATATAAGTGAACCATGATATCAATTGAAAGATAATCAATATATGCGATATACATTCATGAAGAGGAAGAAGCTAAGTTAACTTCCCTACATATATGCATTACATAAAGAAGGGATGACAAGCCCTAACTTACATAACGCATAATATGCAATACATAAGAGGAGATGTGAAGCTCCCCCTACACACATGTATCGCATAAAGAAGAGTTGTCAAGCTCCTCAATATAAGATACACTCAACATGAATCTATATGTAGAAGAGATGTTAGGCTCCCCTTGCATATAGGCAATACACATCAAAACATTTTTAACATTTTGAATAAAAAAAATTTTGAGATATCTTAGTAAATCAAATTTTAAGATACCAATATAAATTTTCATGGATACCAATTGAAAGAAATAGATCAATAGATACCAATTGAAAATAAACAAAATCTTGATACCAATTGTAAGTATTTTTCATTTTTGAACATATGATATCAAATTAAAATCAATTTTCAACATAAAGCGTGGGAGTAGAAATCCAAGGTAAACCAAATACCAATTGAAAGATAAAATACGAATTTTCTCCCCCTTTATGAAATATCAAATAAAACGATGCATAAGCTTTATTAAAAGGTCAATTGAGATACCAATTGAAAAATAGAGTCTGAAATCAAGCTTAGCATAAACTTTGTGCTTAATAATATAGAGATATAATAAGCACAAACAAAACATATATGAGTATACAAAAGAATATCAATATTGATACCGATTGAAAAGATCTAATGATACCAATTGAAACTATAATAAGATCAATTGTATAACTCATATTACCTTTCCACCCATTTCATGCACATGTTTAAATGATTTTCAATATGAACATACAAGGGATGGTCGCCCAACCAACCGCCCGTGGAAGGTAGGGGTTTTCAAAAATAGGTTTGAAAATAGAGTATGTTTGAAAACTCTACCATAACGAAAAATACCGCAACTAGTTAAATGGAAAAAACTTGTAAACTGGTACGAAATCTTTCAAGCAAGGAATAAAACAAATTATATTTCATGAAAAACATGTAGATCACATGATCACTATATATCATACTCATGAAAACACAATCATGAGAAACATTTAAATGAAGTGAGTGTACAAGTGTAATGTGAAACACATAATCATGAAACTAGTCAATTAAGCTCAATTGAAATTCCTTTAAACATGGAAACATGAAAATCGTCAAAACTAAATTTTCATTAAAACAATTTATACTTCAAGGCATATGTATGTTTTGACAAAACAAGAAGTATACATACATATCCCTAAACACAATTGAGTCCATAATAAAGATTTGCATGAAAAGCAAATGACTCAAGGGGTATACATGTATATCTTAAGGTTTGGCAAAATAGATATATACATGAAGTGAAAACACATGACCATAAAATATGTCCACGATGGGGAATACAAGTTAAAATGCATGAATCATCAAAACTAGGCTATACTAGTACATTTAACAAGCACAAATGAGCATGTAAGCACAAACATATAAAAGTCTATTTGTGGCTTACTAGATGTACAAGTATATATCCAAGTTTTAATGAAAACTAACATCCAAACATGTAATCAGATCATGAAGCATAAAACGAGACATAAATCAACATGATAAACATAAATACGATCATTATGTAAATCCACATGCTATTAGAGCTTTGATAAACATGATAGCTAAACATATGCGAGAACACAAAAATAATGGTCCATATAAACATGGGTGATCTCAAATGCTATACATGCATGTCAATGGTCTAATAGTCATGGCATTTAACATACTAATCAAAACATGCTAAAAACTCAATAATGTGGAAAGCATGTAAATATAAACGGGAGTTAGAGATCGATACCAAAACCGATGAAAGCACCTCTCAGTTCTCCAAACCAAGGTGGTCCTCCCACCAAACTCCCCTTGAAAGTGATGCATCTAAATAGTCCTCATAAAGCTCGGAACGCATCCATTTCAAGACACCATCGCTCTCACTCATGCGAGAGCCCACACATACATCAAATACAATAGGGGTGGTCTTTGGTACCCATACTCTTTTGGGTCATGGGGGTTAGTACCTATCCTAACCCAAACAAACTTAGTTGCTAAATTTGAATCATGTATACTATCATAACAAAACTTAGCAAGGTGGCCCTTACGTCCACAATGTGTACAAGTGTACACATGAGCATACATCGTGTTATGGGAGTGAACGTGCGGAGCATGTGTATGCCGTGGATGGTGTGCATGCAAAGATGGAATTTGTTTCTTGCGAAACATGGATTACAAACGTGTATGACTCAAAACACGATGGCTCAAAGTAGAGCCCAAACAATCCATATTTTTCTTTAAAGCATTTATATCATTTTTAATTAAAGAAGAAGAATGGCATGCAATAGGTGAGCTAGGTGAACCTACACTAGCATGGCAAACATGTGTATCTATATCGTTTTTCAGAACAATATTCTTCTTTAAACAAACTTCCAAGTCCTTTGAAATAGAATCAATTTTTATTTTCAAGGATTCATTTTCTTTTACAAAAAAATCAAGTTTTGAAGTTAAAACTTTATTTTTCTTCAAAACATCATTACAATCATTTCTATTTTTCAAAATCTCATTTTCCTTTAGGGCAAAGTCTAGTTGAGATTTAAGTGAGTCACGTTCACTTGATATCTCTTCCTTCTCTTGCAAAATCAAATCAAGTCTTGAACACAAATCCTTGTTTTCATCTTTTAGTTCAAAACTCTTCTTCTTCAAAAGATTATATTTTTCTAAAAGTTTTTCACAAACAATAGAAAGTTCTTCATTCAAGGCATTGGCATCAATATTCTCATCACAAGAAGAACTAGCATCATCATTATCTAATTGAGTTTCCGAGTATACCTCAAGGGAGTCATTCCCTTGGACCATATAGCATTGTTGCTCGGATTCTCCACTAGATTCATCCTCCGTTTGGATTGGCAATTGAAGCTTAAAGGTGGTCAACGTGTTCCATACTGCAAAGGCGGAATCAGAGTTAGAAACAAGCATAAGATATTCTTTATTAAGCGTTCTTCTAATTGCTCAAGGGCTTGTGCATTGGCCTCTATATGCTTGCTATCATAAGAGTAAGATTTCTTGGTAATAGCAAGGTAAACATGCAAGCCTAGGGTTTTTAGGAACATGGACATCCTAAATTTTCACATGTCAATGTTGGAGACATCAAACATGGGAGGTGACAAGCAATCCATGAGTGTGTGTAAACAATAATGTGCAAATACAAATGATAGATTAGCTAACCAAGATCACACACCTAGGTGGTTAAACCAAATATCAGGAGCGTAGGCTCTGATACCAATTAAAAGTACACCTAGAGGGGGGTGAATAGGTGTACCGCTAATCTAATGAACTAAATGCGAAAATTAAAACTAAATTGCAACTACACTTAATGCAACCAACGAGTGTAGCCGAATTCTCAGTGAAGGCTCTGGACTAACTCCTCTTGATTCCTCTGAATAAGAGTTGAGGCGCTATATGAAGCTCTCGTGGTTAAGCACAAGTGAGGCACACACAAACAAACCAAGCATATAATGGATATATGACAATATGAATGATGCAAGGCACACAAGTAAAGAGAGAGAGTGTAGAGTCAATGGATCAAACGCAAACAACAAGATTTGTTTCGAGGTTCGAGCACCGAGCTCTACGTCCCCGCCTTCACCGAGAAGGATTTCCAATCCACTAACTATGTCCACCTAGGACTCCCACCGAGGGAACCTCCACCGAGGATTTAGGGCAAATACAACCGGGAGTACCAAACTCCTCTCTCAACCAATACAACCTCCACCGAGGCAACACAATCACCACCTCACACAAGAGGGGTAGGCCCGTAGCCAAACAACCACAATCCACCTCACCAAGAGGGATACAAATCCAAACTCCACCTCACACTAGATAGAGCAAATCACAACCTCAACCTCTACCAAAGAGAGAGCAAACCACCACTCCAAATCAACCTCTACACAAAAGGGATACAACAAATGAAGGAGGATACAACAAAGTGGTATATCTCAACCACAAACCAATTTTCCCACAAATAAAAAATCCTATAGAATAGGATAGGAGATATAGCTCAAGTGTGGAAAACCAAGCGTTTGAAAACAAAAACACAAAGAAAAGTACTTGGGAAAACAACTTGTATTTGATAGAAATAGAGAACTAAGCAAATATCCCAAATCCATATTTTCTTTACTTTTTCCAAACCCTAAAAACAAATAAGATGAATCCTTTTTGGCACTAAAACACTTTTGAAAACTAGTTTAAAACACTAGAAAAACTCTGTATTTTTTGCTCTTGAAATCTTAGTAAAAATCCCAAACAAATGGGTATTTAAAGCCCTCCAAAGAAACTAGCCGTTGGAGCTGAAAATCAGCTCTGGCGGCTGGCGGTCGACCGCCAACGGTCAATTTTTTTATCGTTGGAGGCTAGCGGTCGACCACCCGGTCGACCGTCCCAATCCAGAGAGCAAATGCTCTCTGGCCGGTCGACCGCTCGGTCGACCGGCCCAAGTGGCTGGCCAAGCATGCACGTTTTGTGCACGTCGGTCGACCGGTCCGGTCGACCGACTCTGGATCCGGTCGACCAGCCCGGTCGACCGCCAGATCCTGGCAGGCTGCAGTTTTGGGATAGAAAAACTTGATTTTTATTTTCTTTAAAAATCCCATTCCACAAAAATAGTTTTATCATAATACATTGAAATACAAACTTGTGTGAAAAATTCCAACACAAATTTCAAACTTTTTGAACCATTTTTGTGACTTAAAAATTTTGCCGAAAATCAAAACCCGTATTTTCCAAAACTTAGATTTTTGAATTGAAAATACGTTTTGTCCAAAACTCATCCAAATACAAAAACATGATACTTAAACACTTTGAAACATGTAGCATATGGATAGAAATCCAATATACATAAAACATATATATATCCATGTTTTTGACTTTAAATACGAAATATGTTTTGTTAAAATACCAAACACCAAATACATGAATAGGCATATCAAACTAAGTTTGTCTAAGATATGAAGCATACATGTATATAGAACATATCTAATATACATAAAACCATGTAAACTTCTATTGATACTATCTATTCATGAAAACCAATATCGGTTAAACCAAAAACCGAAAACTAATATCCAAAACATGAAACGTGTGTGTGTTGTGAACTTGAGCATATCACACTATTCTAATTTTTACAAATGGATCTAAAACAAAATCTAAACTATGTACCGAGATCTTCTTGACGAACTCCGTCTTCAAGCCGACTCGATCCAAAACGTGATCCACCGAGCTTGACTCCAACGAGTGTTATATATGATCTTGATGCTCGGGCTCTTGAATCACCAAATGAGAAGCTCCATAAACACCTTTTTTGAAGCTAATCACCTACTAATATCTTGATTAAAGATCTGTAACTAAACATCACAAGATTATTAGTAAACATAACTACATGAGTTAATCATCATCAAAACTAGAGTGGAAGGCCACTGGGCCAACAATCTCCCCCTTTAGTATGATGACAAAGCTCATGGAGTTATATATGCATGGATTAAAGTTAAGCTTCAAAGAAGCTCCCCCTTAACTCATGCATAGCAATAAACAATAAAATATACAATGAATATTAAACATGACAATGCATAGACATGCATAAAACAAGCTTTTGAAACCAAATATAAAAACATGCTCTTGATACCAAACATGAAATGCATCAACATGCTTAAATAAAACAAGCTCTTAATACCAATACTTGATACCAATATAAAAACATGTGTAATCATAGAAACATGCATCATATAAACTCAAATTCTTCTCCCCCTTTTTGTCAATCATCAACAAAGGGGTCCAAGTAAACAATAAAACATATTCTTCTAACATGATACCAATTAAAAAACTATACAATATAAGTGAACCATGATATCAATTGAAAGATAATCAATATATGCGATATACATTCATGAAGAGGAAGACGCTAAGTTATCCCTACATATATGCATTACATGAAGAAGGTATGACAAGCCCTAACTCACATAACGCATAATATGCAATGCATAAGAGGAGATGTGAAGCTCCCCCTACACACATGTATCGCATAAAGAAGAGTTGTCAAGCTCCTCAATATAAGATACACTCAACATGAATCTATATGTAAGATCCCTAGTTAGTAATACTGTATTTTTATTTTCTTCAAGTATTTATTCTGATTTGCAAATTATTTTTTTTATTAACTTAATTTATTAATTCTTCTTGTGATTATTAATATATTAAATATGCAAATTATTTTAAGATGGTAAATGTTAACTTGACTTTATATTTAGCATTATTTTATTTTTCATTAACATTTCTTCTTACTAATTATTATTATTATTTTTATTTCTATTAGTTGTTAATATTAGTAGTAGTTAGTTTCATCATTATTATTCTTTAATTATTATTATGATTGGCTGCTATTACTATTAATGTTATTTTTTTATTAATATTGTTAGTGCTTATTAATTATTAGTAGTGTTCCTAATATTCTTATTTATTATTATTATTAGTGCTACCATTATTTTATTTATTTTAATATTAATATTATTAGTGATGTTGTTAATTATCTTTATTACTATTGTTATAGTTATTCTAATTATTAGTAGTATTATTTAATTATTGTCATTAGTATTTAATATTACTATTCATTATTATGATTATTTTGTAAAGTTATTTATATTGATATTACTAATAATATGATTAACTATTGATCTTGTTAATAATATTAAGATTATTATTATTTGTATTCTTTGGGTCCTATACTCATAATCCATTTCCATATCCATAGACCCAATACCCATTACACATTTACCCAATTGGATCCTACCCGTTAAACCATACCCGTTAGCATTCAACCCATTAACCCAATACCTTTTATATAATCCTAATTCTAAACCCTAAACCTAATCTAATCCCCATCTTCTCTCCCCAAACATCCAGCCGCATCCACCTATGGCAGCGCCTCCCAATCCTGGGCCCGCGCAAACCAAGACCGAGCTCCATGGCCTTCTTTCAGTGCCCCATCCTGGCCAAGCCGCGAGCTCCTCCTCCACGACGGCAACCAGCATCTCCATTCCAAGACCCCCCCATGCGCGCATCCCTCTCCAACAGATGGCGAAACCCATGGAAGCAGCGCCCCTTGGCAAACTTCACAACCGCACCAAGCCATGCCTCTATGCCAAATCAACACCAATCTACTTCTCCATTGCCGTGCCCTTGTTGGGTGAGCCATCCTTTTTCCTTTGGTTTTGTCTAAGATAACATGTGTGAGTTATTAAATGTTATAAAGATATTTACATGTTTGGAATTGTATATATTGATGTGTATATTTCTTTGTGTGCCGGCTAATCCTTACTCCGAACCATTTTCAGACTCTCCGCGGGATGCCGTTGATCGCCGTCGGCGAGCGCGAACACACCCCACGCCCTTCACGGTGAGTTGCTCTATCAAATGACACTCTCCGCGGCCCCGTACGCCTCCGTCGGAGCCTCCATCGGTATGCCGCAAGATGCCCCGAGGTTAGCTTTATATTCTTGTATAATGGCATTTGTGTAATTATTGGGAAGTTCTTATTAATGTGTGTGTTGTGTGTGTGTGCGTGAGTGTCTTTGCATGATTGGATGCATGCATGTCTATGTATGATGGGTATGGATGCATAAATAAGAATTAATTAATGTATAAGTGTATTTATTAATTTAGATATATGCATGAATTTATTCTTTAATCATTTATGTGTATATTTAGTGATTAATAAATGGGACTTAATTAAATTGGATATGTATGCATGATTTATATGCATGGGTTTCTATTTATTTGTGTAGATGGGTATGTAATTTAATTAAGTGTATGTACTTATAATAATATGTGTTGGTATTTATTTAAGTGTGCATCTATGTATGTGTATGCTTGTATATGTACGTGTAGGGGTATACGCGTATGTATCCGTATGCACGTGTGGGTATTTAGCGTGCATCTATATTTATTTGTATATATTGGTTGTGTGTTACAGCATTTCGGATCCGTTTGGTGAGATCCAGACCTGTTGCAGGAGACCCGGACACGATTCGAATTCGTGTCGTTGTGGACCCTACACAGGAAATTCGAAGACCGATGCATAGGTTGATCCGTAGATCAGTGCCAGTTCGTGCAGTGAAGACCAGACGGCGATTCGGTTCCGAAACCTCGTCATTTTATGTGAGTGTTTTCTCCTCCTTTCGATTCCTTTTATTATGAGTACTTGATTCTTATTATGATTCCATGTGTACATATGCATACAGCAGAGTAGTAATTGTGTTCTTTGATGTGTGCAAGAGAGGAGGCATATACATGTTTTATTGTGTGAGAATCAGATGTTCATGAGACTCTGTTTTCTGTTCTGGCAGAGGCATTAGTCGACTAATACCTGTTATTAGTCGACTAACACCTCTGTTAGTCGACTAACCCCAGGACCCTAGTCGACTAGTATAGCTTCCAGGAATTATTGGGTTCTCTGTTTCTCCACTGTTAGTCGACTTGACATTATTAGTAGTCGACTAACAGTGTGTGTAGTCGACTTACCCTATAGCCCTAGTCGACTTATAGACTGACCTGGAAGTGTGTAGCTCTCTGTATCTGTATCAGTCGACTTGCCTTACCCTGTCAGTCGACTTGACCTTGGTGTAGTCGACTATGCCCACTTGATTAGTCGACTACACCATCCTCTAGTCGACTTGTATATAGCCTTAGTCGACTAATATGAGTCTGTCAGCTGTGTATGGTTACTTGATGGATGGTGGACTTCACCCATGGATTATGTATTGGTTATAGATGGATTGTATGTGACTTCAAGAGATAGATGTTGGTGATAATGATTTGATCATGATAGACCTTAGATACATGTATATGTTATGGTACATAGTGTTGAAGATATCATAATAGAACTTATATGCATGAATATGTTGTGACACCGAGTATTGGGAACTGATGATTGATCTTAATAGAAGAAGGTATTGTGTAGCCTTATGAATCAGATATAGTTTGTCAGAGTGAGTGGACTAAGTGCTGATTATTGATAGATGTTGGAACAACAGTTTATTATATCAGATTACTTAATTTGTACTGATGCTTATTGATCATGTGACTATTGGGATATGAATTGGTTGTAGTGACTTCGGATTGATCTGGGACTTATGATATTTACATTGAATGATGATCAATTATTGAATATGACTTATTTAGTTGAGTTGTGCTTTAGATTGATCTTGAGTTAGAAGTTATCCAGACTCTGTAATCCTTATATTGGAGCCTGATTTATATTGAGATGAGATTGACGTTGTTGGCATTGGAATTTGTTTAGATGATATGATGTTGATGTTGAGTATCAAGAGTAGTTATTCTAGACCATAAGTTAATGGAGGATGATTCCTTATTTTGATATGATTCAGTATGTGTTGACTTGATATTCTTTTATTGGTGATGACTCATTCAGATATTGATGTTGACTTGTTACGATGTTCTTTGAGGATGTTTCCTATTCAGATATGATTGTGGTATGTGTTGACATATTGTACTCGAGATTATATCTTATGATTCATTTGAGTATTGGCGTGGACTCGTTAAGATGTTAGAGACTGGATTACTTCAGTTAGTAGAGATTGAGTAATTGGGATAGTGATGTAGTTGATATTATTGATCTTGTACTTCAGAGTTACCAGATACTAATTATCAGTTGTTACATAATAGTGAGATACTTGTTGGTGATTATAAGATGTTCATGTTCAGAGTTTATATGAGTTGTCAGTGATACATTGTGGTAGTGATCAGTGATCATGTACTTCAGAGTTATATGAGTTGGCAGAGATCTGTACCAGTTATAGTTGTCTGTGACACTATTGTGTTAGTGGCACTATTGTGTTAGTGGCTATATCTCCAGTATTCTATTCAGAGTTGTCAGATATCACAGTTGTCGGATATCAGAGTTGTCAGATATCATAGTTGTGAGATATCACAGTTGTCAGATATCAGTTATCAGTTACCAGTTGTCAGTTTATCAGCTGGTGTTGACATCAGTAGTTGTTGGGGATATTGGTTACTTTACATATTAAATAACATTGATTGCTTATTAATAAAAGACACCATAACCCGGGGAACAAGGGGTAATTGCCTGATGATGCATGTCGTGTATTTTGGAAGGATTCTTATGGTACCGAGTTGTGGGTTCCAACCATGGGGAACCAAGGTAGTACTGGCTACCTATTCAGTTGTCAGTTGTCAGGGCTATGCCCGGATTACGGCGCCACACTAGTTGTCTTTTCGTGTGGGGCTGTGGTCTTCAGTTGTCAGAGCCTTGCGGCTTGTCCTGGTTCAGTGCCAGGGGTGTTAGACCGTGGTACCGGGCATGCACGGTACTCTTCCAAAACACATGCACTACATTGGCAGGCAGTTACAACAACGATAACATTGTTTGATATGTGGGAAAACGGCTGTGGTATGAGACACAGCTAAGTACTACATTAGTTAGGTTAATAATAACCAACCAGACTAGTGACATATAGGTTACACATCAGACATCAGATATTAGTCTACATTTGAGATAGTTGACCTTTATATCAGTTGTTAGTTTACAGATGAGATAGTTGTCATTTATCTTTGCTGATATTGATATCAGATATGCTTCAGTTCAGATGTTATCATGTCATGATATTTATTTATCTTATATCTGCAGTCGTTTGTCATGCTATTCAGTTATATGTTATTTGCAGTTGTTCTTGATATTGCTTTATGCATATGTTCTTATGCACGAGCTATTTCCCTTTTACACACACACTCACCATGGTCGCGTTCTGACGACCCTGGATTTGCACGTCCAGATATTGGACGGTTTGTTTCTAATGTGCAGGTGTTCGTTGAGGCTGTACGCTTCGCGAATAGCTGGAGCTTCTCCCTATTCTATTCTGATACTTTTATCTTTCTAGCCTTCGTATCATTTCCTGTTTCTTGTTATATCAGTTCAGTTGTTATTCCAGTCTTGATTCATATGATTCATGCATGGTTGCTCATATGTGGTATTGCAGTATTCAGTATTCATTACAGTTGGGATTTATTATAGCTTATTTCAGGTTACTTAAGGCTTAGCGCGTATGCGTGAGGGATTTTCCTTGCGTATATGCGTCGCCGACTCGTGTCGCGTCTCCGCTCCAGCGTATTTTGGGAAGCGGGGCGTGACACTATATGTAGAAGAGATGTTAGGCTCCCCTTGCATATATGCAATACACATCAAAACATTTTTAACATTTTTTTTTAACATTTTGAATAAAACAATTTTTGAGATATCTTAGTAAATCAAATTTTAAGATACCAATATAAATTTTCATGGATACCAATTGAAAGAAATAGATCAATAGATACCAATTGAAAGTAAACAAAATCTTGATACCAATTGTAAGTATTTTTCATTTTTGAACATATGATATCAAATTAAAATCAATTTTCAACATAAAGCGTGGGAGTAAAAATCCAAGGTAAACTAAATACCAATTGAAAGATAAAATACGAATTTTCTCCCCCTCTATGAAATACCAAATAAAACGATGCATAAGCTTTATTAAAAGGTCAATTGAGATACCAATTGAAAAATAGAGTCTGAAATCAAGCTTAGCATAAACTTTGTGCTTAACAATATAGAGATATAATAAGCACAAACAAAACATATATGAGTATACAAATGAATGTCAATATTGATACCAATTGAAAAGATCCAATGCTACCAATTGAAACTATAATAAGATCAAGTGTATAACTCATATTACCTTTCCACCCATTTCATGCACATGTTAAAAATGATTTTCAATATGAACATACAAGGCATGGTCGCCCAACCAACCGCCCGTGGAAGGTAGGAGTTTTAAAAAATAGGTTTGAAAATAGAGTATGTTTGAAAACTCTACCATAACGAAGAATACCACAACTAGTTAAATGGAAAAACTTGTAAACTAGTACGAAATCCTTCAAGTAAGGAATAAAACAAAATTGTATTTCATGAAAAACATGTAGATCACATGATCACTATATATCATACTCATGAAAACACAATCATGAGAAACATTTAAATGAAGTGAGTATACAAGTGTAATGTGAAACACATAATCATGAAACTAGTCAATTAAGCTCAATTGAAATTCCTTTAAACATGGAAACATGAAAATCGTCAAAACTAAATTTTCATTAAAACAATTTATACTTCAAGGCATATGTATGTTTTGACAAAACAAGAGGTATACATACATATCCCTAAACACAATTGAGTCTATAATAAAGATTTGCATGAAAAGCAAATGACTCAAGGGGTATACATGTATATCTTAAGGTTTGGCAAAATAGACATATACATGAAGTGAAAACACATGATCATAAAATATGTCCACGATGGGGAATACAAGTTAAAATGCATGAATCATCAAAACTAGGCTATACTAGTACGTTTAACAAGCACAAATGAGCATGTAAGCACAAACATATAAAAGTCTATTTGTGGCTTACTAGATGTACAAGTATATATCCAAATTTTAATGAAAACTAACATCCAAACATGTAATCAAATCATGAAGCATAAAACGAGACATAAATCAACATGATAAACATAAATACGATCATTATGTAAATCCACATGCTATTAGAGCTTTGATAAACATGATAGCTAAACATATGCGAGAACACAAAAATAATGGTCCATATAAACATGGGTGATCTCAAATGCTATACATGCATGTCAATGGTCTAATAGTCATGGCGTTTAACATACTAATCAAAACATGCTAAAAACTCAATAATGTGGAAAGCATGTAAAAATAAACGGGAGTTAGAGATCGATACCAAAACCAATGAAGGCACCTCTCAGTTCTCCAAACCAAGGTGGTCCTCCCACCAAACTCCCCTTGAAAGTGATGCATCTAAATAGTCCTCATAAAGCTCGAAACGCATCCACTTCAAGGCACCATCACTCTCACGTCATGCGAGAGCCCACACCTACATCAAATACAATAGGGGTGGTCTTTGGTACCCATACTCTTTTGGGTCCATGGGGGTTAGTACCTATCCTAACCCAAACAAACTTAGTTGCTAAATTTGAATCATGTATACTATCATAACAAAACTTAGCAAGGTGGCCCTTACGTTCACAATGTGTACAAGTGTACACATGAGCATACATCATGTTATGAGAGTGAACGTGCGGAGCATGTGTATGCCGTGGATGGTGTGCATGCAAAGATGGAATTTGTTTCTTGCGAAACATGGATTCCAAACGTGTATGACTCAAAACACAATGGCTCAAAGTGGAGCCTAAACAATCCATATTCTTATTTAAAGCATTTATATCATTTTTAATTAAAGAAGAAGTTTTCATGGCAAACATGTGTATCTATATCATTTTTCAAAACAGTATTCTTCTTTAGACAAACTTCCAAGTCCTTTGAAATAGAATCAATTTTTATTTTTCAAGGATTCATTTTCTTTTACAACAAAATCAAGTTTTGAAGTTAAAACTTTATTTTTCTTCAAAACATCATTACAATCATTTCTATTTTTCAAAATCTCATTTTCCTTTAGGGCAAGGTCTAGTTGAGATTTAAGTGAGTCACGTTCACTTGATATCTCTTCCTTCTCTTGCAAAATCAAATCAAGTCTTGAACATAAATCATTATTTTCATCTTTTAGTTCAAAGCTCTTCTTCTTCAAAAGATTATATTTTTCTAAAAGTTTTTCACAAACAATAGAAAGTTCTTCATTCAAGGCATTGGCATCAATATTCTCATCACAAGAAGAACTAGCATCATCATTATCTAATTGAGTTTCCGAATATACCTCAAGGGAGTCATTCCCTTGGACCATATAGCATTGTTGCTCGGATTCTCCACTAGATTCATCCTCCGTTTGGATTGGCAATTGAAGCTTGGAGGTGGTCAACGTGTTCCATACTGCAAAGGCGGAATCAGAGTTAGAAACAAGCATAAGATATTCTTTATTAAGCGTGCTTCTAATTGCCTCAAGGGCTTGTGCATTGGCCTCTATATGCTTGCTATCATAAGAGTAGGATTTCTTGGTAATAGCAAGGTAAACATGCAAGCCTAGGGTTTTAAGGAACATGGACATCCTAAATTTCCACATGTCAATGTTGGAGACATCAAACATGGGAGGTGACAAGAAATCCATGAGTGTGTGTAAACAAATAATGTGCAAATGCAAATGATAGATTAGCTAACCAAGATCACACTCCTAGGTGGTTAAACCAAATATCAGGAGCGTAGGCTCTAATACCAATTGAAAGTACACCTAGAGGGGGGGTGAATAGGTGTACCGCTAATCTAATGAACTAAATGCGAAAATTAGAACTAAATTGCAACTACACTTAATGCAACCAACGAGTGTAGCCGAATTCCCGGTGAAGGGCTCTGGACTAACTCCTCTTGATTCCTCTGAATAAGAGTTGAGGCGCTATATGAAGCTCTCGTGGTTAAGCACAAGTGAGGCACACACAAACAAACCAAGCATATAATGGATATATGACAATATGAATGATGTAAGGCACACAAGTAAAGAGAGAGAGTGTAGAGTCAATGGATCAAACGCAAACAACAAGATTTGTTTCGAGGTTCGAGCACCGAGCTCTACGTCCCCGCCTTCACCGAGAAGGATTTTCAATCCACGAACTATGTCCACCTAGGACTCCAACCGAGGGAACCTCCACCGAGGATTTGGGGCAAATACAACCGGGAGTACCGAACTCCTCTCTCAACTAATACAACCTCCACCGAGGCAACACAATCACCACCTCACACAAGAGGGGTAGGCCCATACCCAAACAACCACAATCCACCTCACCAAGAGGGATACAAATCCAAACTCCACCTCACACTAGAGGGAGCAAATCACAACTTCAACCTCTACCAAAGAGGGAGCAAACCACCACTCCAAATCAACCTCTACCCAAGAGGGATACAACAAATGAAGGAGGGTACAACAAAGTAGTATATCTCAACCACAAACCAATTTTTCCACAAATAAAAGATCCTATAGAATAGGATCGGAGATATAGCTCAAGTGTGGAAAACCAAGAGTTTGTAAACAAAAACACAAAGAATAGTACTTGGGAAAACAACTTGTATTTGATAGAAATGAAGAACTAAGCAAATATCCCAAATCCAATTTTTTTTGATTTTTTCAAACCCTAAAAACAAATAAGATGAATCCTTTTTGGCACTAAAACACTTTTGAAAACTAGTTTAAAACACTAGAGAAACTCTGTATATTTTGCTCTTGGAATCTTAGTAAAAATCCCAAACAAATGGGGTACTTAAAGCCCTCCAAAGAAACTAGTCGTTGGAGTTGAAAATCAGCTCTGGCGGCTGCCGGTCGACCGGCCCGGTCGACCGCCCGGTCGACCGTCCCAATCCAGAGAGCAAATGCTCTCTGGCCGGTCGACCGCCCACGCCTTACGGTCGACCGGTCGGTCGACCGCCCCCACCCGAGAGTGGGGTACTTGCAGTCGGTCGACCGCTCGGTCAACTGGCCCAAGTGGCTGGCCAAGCGTGCACGTTTTGTGCACGTCGGTCGACCGGTCCGGTCGACCGACTCTGGATCCGGTCGACCGGCCCGGTTGATAGGTAGTGAAAAATGCATAATTGTCATCATATATACCATCACATTTGCACATTTATTCATATTATAATGCACATTTATTAATATTTCGTTATTTAATGTGTGCAGGCCTCGAATTATTATTTTAATAAGAAATAAAGCTTAAAGAGCCCAAAAGCCCAGATCCAAGCCCATGTTTGAAGCCCAGGTGAAAAAGCGCAATTACAAGAAGTCAAAATGCAAATACAAGGGCTAAAAGTTGCAAATATCAGAGAAAAGGGAAGGATAGACTTCTATCCAACCCTAAACACTTGCAGGATGAGGATAAAAACTCAAGATAAGAAGGAAATTCGTGGAAAGAAGATTTGAAGAAATCTGGATTAAGGGTAACTTGATTACTAAGTTATCTCGAAAATCCAGATTAAAAGGCCAGGATACAACTTCCAGAAGCATACGCCAAGACGGAGGGACCAGAAGAAGCCACGCGCCAAAGCGCGTGGCCAGACTCCCCAGAAATGCCGCGGAAACGCGGCAAAAGCCGCAATTCTGCGGCATTCTGGATAAGTCTGACTACCAGATTTCGTCTACAACTTCATCCGGGACTCTATCTTCTTCTGCACTATAAATATCCCTGCAGGCGCAGCAGAAAGGGCATCCAGAGACGTATTAGGGTTTCTTTAGCCATTTTCTTTAAATTTCAGCAAGTTGTAATCTTTGTTTCAAGCACGGTGTGGAGAAGAAGGAGCTTTGTAATTGGAGTTTACTCTCGAATAAAGGTTACCTTTTGCCACTTAATTTCTGTCATTTAATTTTGCATTTACTTTGTGATTTCTTGAGTTTGGTTTGATCTGTGATTTCTCGATTCTCTTTATTTTCTCTCTTTCTTTATTCTTCTCTTATAAAAAAAAAGAAAAGAAAATAATAAAAAGATGATGAACTAATCTTCCTTTGTGGTTTGCTGAATTCTTAAGCAACCCTAAGCATGTTTAGAGTTGAACAGATTAATAATACTTTTTAGAAACCCTAGGTTTAAAGAAGATTGCTTGAGGACTAAATGGATAATCAGCTTTCTAATCTAGGTTACACTTTTAAATAATTCCTCACCCTTCATATTTAAGAACTTTGACAGCGTAACTTCAAGGTAATGCTTTTCTTCCGCTGTACTTAGATGTTAAGATGAAATCGTGTTGAATGTTCAAAGGTGCGAACTAGTAAGATTCTAAACTCTTTTATTCTTGCTTGCATCTTCGCTAATAAACCTAGGATTAATTTCACATATATTAAGATGATGTTCAATCTCCTTAACTTGCAATAGGGTTGTGGTAGAAGATCAGTAAAAACCACATTTTTTATATCATATATATCTCTCAAATCTAATCTCTCTTTTCTTACTTAAAGCATACAAGGGAATCGGCCGAAAAGCTTGCATCGCATCCTTCCCTGAGGATCACGACCCGCTTGAGCCCTTGCTACAGCGGATTCGCATTGAGACTAAGAAATCTGAGCTCCATTTCTATTATTAAAATCTCAATCAAATTTTGGCGCCGTTGCCGGGGAAGGAACGGCACGATTTCCTCGTTCTAATCATTCTTTATTCTTTCTGTTGCAGGTACAGAGAACAGGAGACAAAAACAGAGCAGCAGTAAGGACATACAGCAATCCAGTGCCTCTGCCCTCAAAGGCAGAGCACCTGGACCTACTAATTTGCCGCAGAAACGCGGCAAAAGCCGCAGATCTGCGGCAGTAGTAGTGAACTACTAACCTGCTTTTCTGCAGGTTGCTCTGCATTGCAAAATTTGCTTACTACTGTGATTAAATTTCTCTGTTATCACTCTGCAACTGCTAATTAATAACATTAACCCATTTGTTGAAAATAAAAAAAAAATTTAGACTCTTGCATTTAGGGCACGTGTCTATTTTTATTCTTTTTAATTTTGTTGAAGAGTGCTGGCGACAAGGTACGTTTGCATAGCATATAGATTAGGAAACACTCTTGGTTGTTTACTGCTTTCTTGAGTGATTACTTTTCTACAGCTTACACGTACACTAATTCATCTTAAGGGCATAACCCATAAGCAAGATAAGGTGGGGATTTCATCACCCTTCCTTGGCCCACAAATCATATCCGTCACACTCACAACCCTAACCTTAAGTAAAATATGACTAGACGTTGGCCCTAGGTTAACTCGGACTCAATAGGAGATTGACCGAAGAAGGAAAATTGTTCGAAATTAACCCTTGTCAAATCGGTGTCTAGGCAGGGGATTGAGGGCCGAAAGCCCGAAGAACGGTGGTTATTTAATTAAGGAACGTCTCTGACGAAAAACCTCCCACCGGTCTTGCCACCTACCTGGCCGATTAGCTTGTGGTTAACGTCGACAATAGACCTCCTAAGGATAGTCTAAAGTTAGGAGTCGTCTAGGTCAAGGCTTACCCTAGATTAGGATTTTTGATTGTTTTTCTTTTGATTGATTGGGTGAACTTGTTTGCTGATTGTGCATGCCCGCTTGGTCGAGAGACCCACTTACATCCAGGCTAACTAGAACTAGTTCACCACCCGAGCTCAAGCCCGACCCACACATGGCACAACCAATATCACTCCAAGATAGGTTCTATCCTATTAGGACCTCTCTTCCTTCTTGCATCAAGCTTAACGATGAAGGTGTTGACCCATTTGAGCTTAAGCCACAATACATCAACACCCTTCCGAAATTTCATGGACTTGACTCCGAGGATGCATACTTCTTCATAAGGGAATTTGAGGAAGTATGTCTCATGATGAATATTCCTAAGTTAGGAAAAGATGACATCAAACTTAGGTTTGTCCCCTTTGCTTTGAAGGATTTAGCAAAGAAATGGCTCTACAGTCTAGAGGCCGGTTCTATATCTTCTTGGGATAATTTTGTTAAGGCATTCTTAAAGAAATTTTATCCTGTTCACAAGACTGCATTGATTAGGAAGAATATCCTACAGTTTAAGCAGACAGCCAATGAGCCCTTTTGGAAATACTTCGAACGTTTCAAGGACCTCCTTGCCCAATGCCCTCACCATGGGATAGAGAAATGGCGATTATGCCAAGTTCTATATGATGGATTAGAATATCAAACTAAAACGTTGTTAGAATCCATGTGCCAAGGAGGATTTCTGAAAAAGGACGAAACTGATGGATGGCAATTGTATGAGGAATTAGCTGAAAATACCATCCAATGGGAACCTACTCCTGAAAAATTTAGGACTAATGACCCTACTTCTTCAAAAGGAGGTATCCATTCCATTGAGGCCAACATAGCAACTGATGCTAAGTTAGCTGCTGTTATGCGAAGACTTGAGGCTCTTGAAACTAAAAAGCCAGTCTCTGTGAACCAAGTCAGCCCAACAACTTCGGCGGGCTGTACTTATTGTCAAGATATGAACCATGTGTTCGAGGAATGTCCTGTTTTTATCGCGCATCAAAGCTTGCCCGAACATATGAGTGCGGCCTTCACAAGGCCCGCCAACAATCCGCCCGCCAACAATCCATATTCGCCCACCTACAATCCCGGTTGGAGAAACCATCCCAATTTGTCATGGGGCCAAAGTAACAATGATCAAACTAGGCCCAAATTCTCCAACAATTTCAAAATCCGCCCTATCAAAATCCTCCACCCTCTTTCCAATATTCGCAAATGGAATCAAGACTCTCCAATATGGAAAGAAAGGTGGACACTCTCGTTAAAAGCAATGACGCGCTGGCTCAAGTTTTGACTAGGATAGAGATGCAAATGAATCAGCAAGAAAGGCAAAAGGGTACTCTACCTAGTCAACCATTCCCAAACCCTAGGAACTCTAGTCAAGCTCACTTGGCTGAAGAGAATCATATGAGTCAGTGCAATGCAATTCATACATTGCGGTCGGGAAAACAAGTTGATAACCAAGTATCAACACCATCAAGTTCTAAACAAGCATTCAGCTTGCCTGATCCCACTCCATCTCAACTTGATGCCAACAACACGAAAAAAGACAAGTCAGCCGAAGATATGCACAAGCCCATCGCACCCTACCCAAATAGGCTTAAAGATAAGCAATGTGCACAAATGGATAAGGTACGCGAGATTTTTAATCAAGTCAAGATCAATATACCTCTTCTTGATGCAATTCAACAAGTCCCTAAGTATGCCAAGTTTATTAAGGACATGTGCACAAAGAAGAGAAAGACTAATGTGCCCAAGAAGGTTTTTCTAGCCACTAACATTAGTGAGCTTTTGTCCAACCAGATCCCTGTCAAGTATAAGGACCCTGGTTGCCCCACCATCTCTTGCACAATAGGTCAAACTGCAATTAAGCATGCACTTCTTGATTTGGGAGCAAGTATCAACTTACTCCCCTTCTCAGTCTACCAACAACTTGGGTTGGGCGAACTTAGTCCGACTAAGGTTACAATCCAATTAGCTGACCGATCCATAAAAATTCCCAAAGGAGAAATTACTGATGTGCTCATCCGAGTTGGGGAGTTTATCTACCCAGTATATTTTTTTGTTCTGGAGATCGAACCTGTATCCACTCTTCGGTCTCAAACTCCTATTATCCTAGGGCGTCCGTTCCTTGCAACTGCAAATGCGATCATAAATTGTAGGAATGGATCCATGAGGTTGACCTTTGGAAACATGACTAAAGAGGTCAATGTCTTCAACATGGAAAACCAATCTTGTAAGATAAAAGATCAAACATTTGAGGTGAACTTCATTGAGAACATTTGTGAAAAAGAAAGTGAAAATGAGTCTCTATTTCTTGACAAGTTATTTGAAGATAAGTGCGATTTTAGTGATAAGATGACACATGTTGAGGATTATAATTTTAAAGTTCCCTTTAAAAAATAAAGATTTGATCCAAGTATCTTCAAAGAGCCAAGCACTGAAATATCGCATGAGAATATAGTTCAAGAAACTCCGATTGACTTAACTTTCGAAAGTCTCTTTGAAGAAGAACTCCTATGTTTAGATACACCGATTAAGGAGATGTTGGTTAATTATTCACTTCCAGGGAAAAGTGTTGATTTAAGTTTTGAGGAGATGTACGGAACTGAGCTAGAATTTCTCGGCAAGGAAGTTCCAACTGAAAGGTGTGATGAATTTTTGAATAATGAAGGTGGACATATGATGAGGAAGAGCCTAAAGAAGATGAAACTGGGGGGAGAGAAAGTTAAAACAAAAATATTGGTCTCCCCATTGTGCCTTATAAAGAGAACCCATTGGAATGATGGGAAACGAGCTAGAGGGATGAATCCTAAGCAGCTCTAGGTGAGAGTGATACATGTGTTGTACATATTATGGTATACTATTATTCTTTGCCTCTCTTTACATTTTTCTTCATGCATTCATGCATTTCATACATTGAGGACAATGCATGAGATAAGTGTGGGGGAGGGTTTACTAACATAGAAAAGATTAATTAATAAAATTAAAAAAAATATATTTTTCTCTTTATTTGTTCTAACACTTAAAAAAAAAAATTTAAAAAAAAAAACTTATAAAAAGGATAATACTTTGACTTATTTTTTGAAAGAAATCTAAGTTAGTTTTAAGGATTAGGAAAATCATGATTAGGATTTCTAAAAACTTGGTCAAAATAAATAAATTGTTTAAATTTTAGGTATAGGAGGAGAAATTGAATAATTAGTTAGTCTTAATTTTTACCTTAATGAAATGTGCATTCCTAGTACATATCTAAGATTCTAAGACAAAGACCTTGTGCCTCATAATAAAAAAAATAAAATAAATAAAAATATCACCAATTAAGCTGGATACATGTGCCTCAAGAAGCATAAGTATTCACGCCTAAAGGTGAGTTCTAAATAAAATAAAGTCCTTAGTTTTGTGGCCTAGTTCATTCGAATTTGAGTCCGCGGGGTGTTTTCTCACCTGGTGCCCTAAATCCGATCGGTTTGGGAGCCACCGACTTTAAGTTCGCTACATGGGTGGATTAGAAAGCCTAAGAAAACTGAGAAATATTATACATGTATTAACACATCTATTAGTCAATTAGTTAGGTATGAGGGCCTCAAGAAGCCTTGATACTTATACGAAAGAAAATTAGATGATGTTATAAAAATACTAAAGAGGCATGAGAGTCCAAGTTAAGGAATTCCTAGATTCACAAGGGTGCGTATGACTTTTGGTAACGAAAAAGACTATATTAGAAATTCAATTTTAATTCTTACCTAAAATGAATAACAATTGACTTTATAAAGACTAGGTTTGAAGAATGAATAAAATTGAGGATCCTAAAACTTATAGACTACTTAGTCTCTTCAAATATAAGTCAAATATTTTCTTTTTTATGGATTTTGTGGGTGTAATCCGCTGAAAACCCTCACGAGACAACACTCGTCCTCTAGGGTAACCTAGGGGTTTAACGGCTTGTTGCACATGCTAAGTGCAACCGTGATTCCTACGAAAGTGAGTTAGCTAGGTTAGATTTTTCTCTTTCTTTTTGATTTTTACTCGAGGACGAGCAAAAAGATAAGTGTGGGGGTGTGATAGGTAGTGAAAAATGCATAATTGTCATCATATATACCATCACATTTGCACATTTATTCATATTATAATGCACATTTATTAATATTTCGTTATTTAATGTGTGCAGGCCTCGAATTATTATTTTAATAAGAAATAAAGCTTAAAGAGCCCAAAAGCCCAGATCCAAGCCCATGTTTGAAGCCCAGGTGAAAAAGCGCAATTACAAGAAGTCAAAATGCAAATACAAGGGCTAAAAGTTGCAAATATCAGAGAAAAGGGAAGGATAGACTTCTATCCAACCCTAAACACTTGCAGGATGAGGATAAAAACCCAAGATAAGAAGGAAATTCGTGGAAAGAAGATTTGAAGAAATCTGGATTAAGGGTAACTTGATTACTAAGTTATCTCAAAAATCCAGATTAAAAGGCCAGGATACAACTTCCAGAAGCATACGCCAAGAAGGAGGGACCAGAAGAAGCCACGCGCCAAAGCGCGTGGCCAGACTCCCCAGAAATGCCGCGGAAACGCGGCAAAAGCCGCAATTCCGCGGCATTCTGGATAAGTCTGACTACCAGATTTCATCTACAACTTCATCCGGGACTCTATCTTCTTCTGCACTATAAATATCCCTGCAGGCGCAGCAGAAAGGGCATCCAGAGACGTATTAGGGTTTCTTTAGCCATTTTTCTTTAAATTTCAGCAAGTTGTAATCTTTGTTTCAAGCACGGTGTGGAGAAGAAGGAGCTTTGTAATTGGAGTTTACTCTCGAATAAAGGTTACCTTTTTGCCACTTAATTTCTGTCATTTAATTTTGCATTTACTTTGTGATTTCTTGAGTTTGGTTTGATCTGTGATTTCTCGATTCTCTTTATTTTCTCTCTTTCTTTATTCTTCTCTTATAAAAAAAAGAAAAGAAAAATAATAAAAAGATGATGAACTAATCTTCCTTTGTGGTTTGCTGAATTCTTAAGCAACCCTAAGCATATTTGGAGTTGAACAGATTAATAATACTTTTTAGAAACCCTAGGTTTAAAGAAGATTGCTTGAGGACTAAATGGATAATCAGCTTTCTAATCTAGGTTACACTTTTAAATAATTCCTCACCCTTCATATTTAAGAACTTTGACAGCGTAACTTCAAGGTAATGCTTTTCTTCCGCTGTACTTAGATGTTAAGATGAAATCGTGTTGAATGTTCAAAGGTGCGAACTAGTAAGATTCTAAACTCTTTTATTCTTGCTTGCATCTTCGCTAATAAACCTAGGATTAATTTCACATATATTAAGATGATGTTCAATCTCCTTAACTTGCAATAGGGTTGTGGTAGAAGATCAGTAAAAACCACATTTTTTATATCATATATATCTCTCAAATCTAATCTCTCTTTTCTTACTTAAAGCATATAGGGGAATCGACCGAAAAGCTTGCATCGCATCCTTCCCTGAGGATCACGACCCGCTTGAGCCCTTGCTACAGCGGATTCGCATTGAGACTAAGAAATCTGAGCTCCATTTCTATTATTAAAATCTCAATCACCGGTCGACCGCCAGAGCCTGGCAGGCTGCAGTTCTGGGACAGAAAAACTTGGTTTTTATTTTCTTTAAAAATCCCATATAGCTTCTAAAATTCCACAAAAATAGTTTTATCATAATACATTGAAATACAAACTTGTGTGAAAAATTTCAACACAAATTTCAAACTTTTTGAACCATTTTTGTGACTTAAAAATTTTGCCGAAAACCAAAACCTGTATTTTTCAAAACATCGATTTTTGAATTGAAAATACGTTTTGTCCAAAACTCATCCAAATACAAAAACATGATACTTAAACACTTTGAAGCATGTAGTATATGGATAGAAATCCAATATACATAAAACATATATATATCCATGTTTTTGACTTTAAATACGAAAATATGTTTTGTTAAAATACCAAAACACCAAATACATGAACAGGCATATCAAACTAAGTTTGTCTAAGATATGAAGTATACATGTATATAGAACATATCTAATATACATAAAACCATGTAAACTTGTATTGATACTATCTATTCATGAAAACCAATATCGGTTAAACCAAAACCGAAAACCAATATCCAAAACATGAAACGTGTGTGTGTTGTGAACTTGAGTATATCACACTATTCTAATCTTTACAAATGGATCTAAAACAAAATCTAAACTATGTACCGAGATCTTCTTGACGAACTCCGTCTTCAAGCCGACTCGATCCAAAACGTGATCCACCGAGCTTGACTCCAACGAGTGCTATATATGATCTTGATGCTCGGGCTCTTGAATCACCAAATGAGAAGCTCCATAAACACCTTTGTTGAAGCTAATCACCTACTAATATCTCGATTAAAGATCTGTAACTAAACATCACAAGATTATTAGTAAACATAACTACATGAGTTAATCATCATCAAAACTAGAGTGGAAGACCACTGGGCCAACACTCATCTAGTCTATTACTTTACCCTAAGTCATATGCACCTTGTGACCGTGAAAATTTTGACTAAGGGTTCTTTAACTCTAACTCTTATGCCTTATATATATATATATATATATATTATATATATATATATATATATATATATATATATATATATATATATATATATATATATATATATATATTGGTGGTATTATTCCTTAGTTCTATTAGGCTTTCTAATCTATCTAAGTAACGAGCTTTTAATCGATGACTCCCAAACCAAACGGTCTTAGGGCACCGGGTGAGAAAACACCCCAAGGACTTAAGGGCTCAAGCAAACAAGGCCACAAAACTAAGGATTTTATTATATGAACCACTTTTGGGCATGGATACTTATGCTTTATTAGGCACAAATACCCAGCTTAATCAGAGGATTTTTTATATATATATTTTTCTCAAACTTATCTAATCATCTTTCGCATAAATACCAAGGCTTACTTAGGTCAAAGCACCTAGCTAATTAATAGTTAGATTTGTTCATCTTTCATAGATATATTTTTTTCTCTTTTTTTTCTTTTCTTTCTTTTTTTTCATAAGGCATAAGAATATTTGTTTTTGAACCCTAAGTGTGTAAGTGTATAAGGTGTGCATATTTCTTCAAGGTAAAAATCAAGACTAAATTACTTTCACAATTTTCTTCCTATCCTTAGAAATCAAACAAATAATCTTATTTTGACCAAGTATAAGAAATCCTAATTATGATTCTCCTATTGCTTAAAATTGACTTAATTTCTTACAAAAAATATGTCAAATTATATTTTCAAAAAGTTTTTAAAAGTAAAGAAAATGTTAATAATTTTTTTATTTTCTTTTTTTTATAAAAAGAAAAAAAACCTAAGTTATGTTAGACCCTCCCCCACACCTATCTCATGCATTGTCCTCAATGTATGAATTAATGCATAGTGCATGAAAAAGAAGAAAGGGAAGGAAAATATTACCTTAAGGTGGTGGTTCCGGTGGTGGTCTGATTGGTCCACGAAATGCGGCCCAATCGAATTTTTGTGGACTTGGGAGGAACCCACCAGAAATCTCTCTTATATAACCCACAAAACTGATGTATATATGAACAGTTTTTATTAAAAATTTAACCCCATCTAATTTTCAAATTTTATAATTACTTTCAGAGTCAATTTTGTCAACCGCCCTGTCCCAAAATGGAGTGTGAAAAGATGGAATGATTGACTTGGACTTAGGAAGTATGGGAACTAATACCGACTCAGGAAAGTGACTTAAGTTAAGTAAAAGTTCAGGAGTAGAGATCGGTTCAGGAAGTGGGTCCAAATCAAGAAGTTGAAACTCAAGTCCACATTCATTTCTCCACAATGGAATGTGACTTAATATTGGTGATTCAAGTTCAAGAATGAAAGGTGTGGGAATCAAAACTGACTCTAAAATATTACTCAAGTCGGGTAACAAAATAAGTGCTCAATTCTACTGCTATAGCAAGTGGCTATGCGAGTCGTGATCCACAAGGAGGGACTAGCGATGGAAGCTTTTCTAGCAAGTTCTGTTTTATGCTGCCATTAATGGTTAAAGTTCTTCTTTAGTTTCTTTAAAAGAAAATAAAAATAAATTACAATGAAGTTAGGCAGAAAGCGAGAGATTGGGAAGATGGAGAAACCAGAATTGGATATGTACAAAGAAATGGAAAAGGAGTGATAAAAGAAGTGGTAGATTGTGATGTTCTAAACTAAAGAATAAAAAGAAAAGAATCTAAAAGATACTTACCTCCTTTGACCAAATGCTTACCTTGAATCTTTTGCAATGAAGTTACCTTGAAGTGAGGCGATCAACGTATAGCCCATAAGAGTTGATTCTCGTCTCCTCCACATTATATCATCAAGATGTTGCAAGTATGAAGTGATACAGAATGACACTCAAAATCCATCGTCATGAGCTATCGATGGCACTCGTAAAGGCAAGGCTCTTTCGATATTTTAAGACTCATTTGGATAGCAATTGGTACCAAAAGAAGAAAAGTAGAGAAGAAGAAGAAGAACAAAAATAAAGTACATATAAAAGGGAAACTACAGATTCGATTTTATAACAATAAGATAAAAGAAGAAAATCTTACACCGGTGTCACTCTCAGCACAAGCTTCGTTCTCATTCTCCTATGAAACTCTGATCTCCCCTGATTTACATAAATTAAAACTGAAAATTACATGAAAAGAAAAACAAAACCTACACTACAAAGAATGAAAAAGTGGACTAAATTCTATCTCTGCATGGTCCTCAATGTATGAATTAATGCATAGATGCATGAAAAAGAAGAAAGGAAAGGAAAATATTACCTTAAGGTGGTAGTTCCGGGGGTAATCTGATTGGTCCACGAAATGCGGCCCAATCGAATTTTTGTGGACTTGGGAGGAACCCACCAGAAATCTCTCTTATATAACCCACTAAAATGATGTATATATGAATAGTTTTTATTAAAAATTTAACCCCATCTAATTTTCAAATTTTATAATTAATTTCGGAGTTAATTTTGTCAACCGCCCTGTCCCAAAATGGAGTGTGAAAAGATGGAATGATTGACTTGGACTTAGGAAGTATGGGAACTAATACCAACTCAGGAAAGTGACTTAAGTCAAGTAAAAGTTCAGGAGTCGAGATCGGTTCAGGAAGTGGGTCCAAATCAAGAAGTTGAAACTCAAGTCCACATTCATTTCCCCACAATGGAATGTGACTTAATATTGGTGATTCAAGTTCAAGAATGAAAGGTGTGGGAATCAAAACTGACTCTAAAATATTATTCAAGTCGGGTAACAAAACAGGAGTCAATATTGATTCAGGAATTTGAACTGGATCACAAATTTGAGAATCTAGGTCACATTTCTCATTGAGTTCAATTTCATAAAAATGAGAACTTGCCAATTTATCAATAGGACTTTCAAAAGTATGAAATTAGTCAAGTTCAATATGATGATCATCAAAGATTGGTGATTCAATTTCATGATGAATTGGCACAGGATCCAATGTTGACTCAAAAAAAGATTAAAATCAGGTGAAGACACCGGAGTCATTATTGAATCAGGAAGTAGAATTGAATCACTAAGTTGAGGTTCAGGATTATATTCATTCTCAAGTTCAATTTCAGGAAAGGGATAACTTGCTAAACTGTCAATGTCATTTTTAAATTTTAGAGTTTGGGCAAGTTCAAATGATTGTGCTGAAATGGAACCCTCTTTTCCAAAACAACATGACTCTTCGGCTCTAACAGAATGGGTAGGGACATCAGAAATGGTCAAACGGTGAGAACGTAAAGTTTGGACCATCATATCTATGTCATGATTATGAGTGTTTTGAGCCTGAGTCATGGTTTCAAGCATCTTTTCATAGTTGATTGGTTCATCATTTTGTTGCGATTGGACTTGAAAAGTGAAGTGTTGTTTTGGAATTTGTGGTGAAATTGTGAGTCCATCAGATTTTGTGATTGTTGTTTAGACTCACGCATACTCATTTCCAAAATTGATGGTTTTCTATTTTGGACTGGTGGAACTGAGTATGAATCTTGAAAATATTGTGGACAAGGTGGATAAGGAGGACAAGTTGGTTGAAAATTGGACTCGGGGGAGGTGAATCCCCATTGACTCTGTGAAGAGTTGAAATTATTCTTGAAACTATGGTTATATGAATGGGGGAATGGGTTATATTAATTCAAATAAGGCTAATCTGGCACATGATCGGTGGGGAAACTAGCACTCAAAAATGTGTGTTATGTGAAATCGGTGTAAAAGCTTGAATGTGCTAATGTACCATCGATACTTCCATTATAGCATTGGCTTAACGGGTCGAATCCACAAGGAAGGGAGGCGATAGAAGCACTGACAGTTTTATTCACGTTGTATGTTAACAATTCTTCTTTGTTGAAAGAATGAAAAAGAAAGTGAAAAGAAAAGGAAAAGGAAATCCAGAATGTGGTAGGTGAGGAGAGCGATAAAAACGTCGATGTAAAAACCAAATAGAAGAGTGGTTTGAAAAACAAAGTAGAAAAGGAGATGAAACAAGGATAAACTAAGAAGGCGGTGAGAACATCGATAGAAAAATGAGAAAAGAGTTTTGAAAATGATTTCTAAAACAAGAGAAAAGAAAACTCATGGCTACTAACTCTTAAATACTCCACTAACCATGCTAACCTCTTTATGATAGTTGCCTCACATTTTGATCCTCGGCCATCAATAATCCTTGGCTTCAAGAGACGATACAAAGCATGGCACATAGATGGTTCATCACATTCAAACATGCATCAAGATCAAGCTAATACAAGCATCAACTCATTAGACTACTAAAAGAAAGCATGAAATAAAAGAGAGTTAGCTTGGTTAGCAAGTTAGCAAGTTAGATGTTAGAACCCATCATCATTGGCCATCAATGGCTCTTGCAAGAACAAGGCCTTAATAGAGGCTACCCGATTCATGTGGATTATCAAGTAATTGGTTAGATGGTTAGTGGTTAGTAGTTAGATTGCCATGAGAATAAAAGTTAGCAAGAAATCATGTAGAAGATGAAGGAGATTACAATGGAAGAGAAAGGAGGCACCTTTACATAGACTATCACTATCTATTACATCAATCCCTCTCTATCTCTCTCTATGAATCACTCAGCCCTACTACAATGATCTAAAAAGAAATGAAAATACAAGAGAAATGAAGAGAACCTACCTACACTACTACTAAAATCTGCACCTACTCCTAAAAACGAAGACTGCTTTCGTTTTGGCCAAATACAGGGATATATATAGGCACAGGAGGCTTCTAGAAGACGAGACGGGGCCACGCGTCGAAAATCGACGCGTGGCTCCACTCCTTTGCTGCGGAAACGCGGCTATTGCCGCATTTCCGCAGCAATACCAGGGAGGTAGATCCCTGGTTTTCGTCAGTTGGTCCCTCTGGCTTCGAGAATGATCAGGGTATATCCCGTTTCTGGTACTTTCACCCGAATATTCGTCTGACATGCGTAGGAGTCTAGGTTCAACGTATCTTCTAGATAATCTTTTGCTTGGCCTCCAAGTAATGCGGGATTAATTACCATAAATTGGGATTAATTAGGCTCTTATTACTCCTTTGCCCTTGAACTCTTGCTTTCCTGTAATAAAGACCAAAACACAGTTTAGACCGACAATTTATTCAAAATCGGTGGGAAATGTGATATAATAATGCATAATCGTAGACTAATCACACCCCCACACTTATCTTTTGCTCGTCCCGAGCAAAACAAGAAAAGAAAACTATACTACAAATGTTATTACACTACTTTCGCAGGTGACGCGATTGCACTGAGCATGTGCAACAAGCTGTTAAACCTCTAGGTTACCCTAGAAGGAGGAGTGTTGTCTCCTGAGGGTTTTCAGCGGATTGCACCTACAGAATCCATAAAAAAAGAAGACAAATGTTAGTATTTTGAAAACACATTTTGAAAGAGAGACATGTTTTCAAACTATTTTTGCAAAATATAAGTGATCTAAGGTCATAAGTCCACCAAAAATCATTCTTTCTTAAACTTAGTCTCTAAGCAAGATCTTGTTTTCAATTAAGGTAAGAATTCAAAATTGGATTGAATATTTTATCTCTCATAAAAACCTAGATAATATGCACATTGTGATAGTGAAGTTTTCTGGGATTTCAACTCTAACCATCTAGCCATTTATTTATATATATATTCTTTTTTTTCTTTTTTTCTTCCCTTAGTTTTCTTAGGCTTTCTAGTTCACCCATGTAGCGAGCCTATAACCGATGACTCCCAAACCAGACGGTTTTAGGGCACCAGATGAGAAAACATCCCTAGGGTTTAAGGACTCAAGTAAACAAGCCACAAAACTAAGCGAGATTATTTGATTCTTTTGACCACCGTTAGGCGTGAATAATCATGCTTCTTGAGGCATAATTATCCAGCTTAATAAGTGATGTTTTATTCACACACACACACACACACACACATATATATATATTCTTTTTATTTGCTTTATGGCATTTTAGGTCTTTGTTTCCATCCCAAAAATTGTGTAACTGTGAAATGCAAACTATCTAAGGAAAAATATTCAAGATAAAATTATCTCCCCAATCTTTTATACTTAACCTATAATTTTAAATAAGATCCATTATTTCGACTAGGTTTAAGATGTCATAATTAAGGCTTTCTTAATTTCTAAGATCATCTTAATTTTCTTAAAAATAGATCAAAACTTTGTCTCTTATTTCAAAAAGTTTTAAAGAAACAGAAAATTCCTATACAAAAGGGAAGATTTCTAAAAGTATCCTAAAAGAAGTGTAAAAGAAAGAAAATCTAAAAACTCTAAGTTAGTAAACCCTCCCCCACACTTATCTCATGCATTGTCCTCAATGCATCGTGATGTATGTATGCATGAAACAAATAGAGAGGGAAGGAAAAATCACCTCAAGGTGGTGGTTCCGGTGGCGGTCTGATTGGTCCACGAAATGCGACTCAATCATTCTTGTGTAGAGTCCGGAGGAACCCACCAGAAACATCCATGATACAACCCACTAGAAAGATGTATGCATGTGTGATTTTTATTAGGAATTTTACCCCATCTAATTTCCAAATTTTCAAAATAATTTCGGAGTCAAATTTATCAACACCCTTATCCCAGAATGGAATGATTGATTTGGACTCAGAAAATATAGGAACTAATACCGACTCAGGAAAAAGACTTAAGTCAAGTAAAGGTTCGGGAGTTGAGATCGGTTCAGGAAGTGGGTCCAAATCAAGAAGTTGAAACTCAAGTCCACAATCATTTCCCCATGATGGAATGTGACTTTCTAAGAGTGGTGATTCAAGTTCAGGAATGACAGGTATGGAAATCAAAATTGACTCTAAAATGTTACTCAAATTGAGTAATATAACAGGAGTCAATAATGATTCAGGAATTTGAACTGGATCACAAATTTGAGGATCAAAGTCACATTCCTCATTGAGTTCAATTCCAAAAAAATGAGAACTTGCCAATTTATCAATGGGACTTTCAAAAGTATGAAATTGGTCAAGTTCAATATGATCATCATGAATGATTGGTGATTTAATTTCACAATGGACTGGTACAGGATCCAATACTGACTCAGGAAAAGGATTGAAATCAGGTGAAGATACCGGAGTCATATTTGAATCAGGAAGTAGAATTGAATCACTAATTTGAGGTTCATGATCATATTCATGCTCAAGTTCAATTTCAGGAAAAGGTTAACTTGCCAAAATGTCCATGGGATTTGAAGTGTGGACAAGTTCAGGTGGATGTGCTGAAGTTGAATCTTGATGTTCAAAATGACAAGAGTCTTGGGTCAGATCAATAGAGTTTGGTATAACTGAATTGGTCAAAGGTTGATAAGATAGAGTTTCCTCATTCCTATAAATGCTAACTAATTGACTCAATTGTGTTTCCACCCTATTGACAGACTCAGTAGATGATTTTTGAAATTATAACATAGATTCCTGTAAGATGTCTATACTCTTTTCTAGATATGATGTATCTCCAAGTGGTTGCTCTAGAATGGGAGTATAAGAATCTTAGTTTTGGAAATTTTGTGAAGAATGTGAGTCAAAAATGTGTTGAGATTGAAACTTGGACTCACACAAGAATTCTTTACTCGTTTCCAGGACAGATGGTTGTTCATTATGAGGAGATGGAACTGAGTAAGACTCTTGAATATGTTTTAGAGAGGCTAATGTTTTGTGAAGTTGTTGCTCGGCCTCTTGTAGATTGGCTTCTACTCTCTTTTCGAACTCAGATTTTTCTTCAATGGGAGGTTCAGAAAAAGGAATATAGGAAGCGAAATTGGGGAATGAATATTGTGGATAAGGTGAATATGATGGACAAGGTGGACATGGGGGACAAGGAGGTTGAAAATTAAACTCGGGGGAAGTGAATCCCCATTGACTCTGTGACGAGTTGAAATTATTTTGAAAATTATAGTCATAAGAATGTGGGTATGGGTTGTATTGATTCGGATAAGGCCAACCCGGTGTATGTGGTTGATGCATATTGTAAAACGCCGGGTTGGAATTATCCGAAACAAATAGGGTTGGTGTGAAATATGGATTCATATTCGGATTGAAAGAATTGTTATTATTGAATGCCATTTCACAAACAATCACAAGCAAAAAGGAAAAATCAAACAACAAACAAAATCAAAACCAAGCCAATAGGAGGGTTGACCTAGACCTAGATGTCCCTAGGGGCCAACGTCTATTCAAATTTTATTAGGGCTTGGGTTGTATGAGTGGGGAGATGATTTTTGGGCTAAGGAAGGGTAAATAAATCCCCACCTTATCTTGTTTGGAGTTTGCCCTTAAGTTCAATTCGTGCAAGTGTGCAATATAGACAAGAATATAACACAAAGCGATAAATTACCCACGTGTTTATCCTATGCTATATGCAATGACATATGTACATCTCCATCTAGATCACAACAACAGAACAAAAATACAGTATTTTGAAATTAAATTGACACGTGCCTAAATGCAAATGTCTAAACCATTTTAAACGCGTCCAAATACCGTATTTTAGTTCTTTATTTTATTATGATGTGTAGGCAATCAAAGCAGAAAAAATAGCAGTACAAATATACTAGCTATTACAATCAACACATCCCAGCACAACAAGATTTACAATCATCACAAAATGGCCGCGTTTTCACGGCAAATGTCGCGTTTGCCCGGCAGTTCTACAAAATCTGGGGCCCTGCTTTCAAGAGTAGGGAGATGCAAAGTTAGTTTATATACTGCAATATTAAGCACCTGTAAAGCTTGTCCTGCACACCAAAACAGAGAAGACAATGTTAACAAAAACGTGAAAATGAAACCATTCCCTTCCCCGGCAACGGCGCCATTTTTTGATCGGTGGGGAAACTAGCACTCAAAAATGTGTGTTATGTGAATCGGTGTAAAAGCTCGAATGTGCTAATGTACCATCGATACTTCCGTTATAGCATTGGCTTAACGGGTCGAATCCACAGGGAAGGGAGGCGATAGAAGCATTGACAGTTTTTATTCACGTTGTATGTTAAGAATTCTTCTTTGTTGAAAGAATGAAAAAGAAAGTGAAAAGAAAAGGAAAAGGAAATCCAGAATGTGGTAGGTGAGGAGAGCGATGAAAACGTCGATGTAAAAACCAAATAGAAGAGTGGTGTGGAAAACAAAGTAGAAAAGGAGATGAAACAAGGATGAACTAAGAAGGCGGAGAAAACATCGATAGAAAAATGAGAAAAGAGTTTTGAAAATGATTTCTAAAATAAGAGAAAAGAAAACTCATGGCTACTAACTACTAAATACTCCACTAACCATGCTAACCTCTTTATGATAGTTGCCTCACATTTTGATCCTCAGCCATCAATAATCCTTGGCTTCAAGAGACGATACAAAGCATGGCACATAGATGGTTCATCACATTCAAACATGCATCAAGATCAAGCTAATACAAGCATCAACTCATTAGACTACTAAAAGAAAGCATGAAATAAAAGAGAGTTAGCTTGGTTAGCAAGTTAGCAAGTTAGATGTTAGAACCCATCATCATTGGCCATCAATGGCTCTTGCAAGAACAAGGCCTTAATAGAGGCTACCCGATTCACGTGGATTATCAAGTAATTGGTTAGATGGTTAGTGGTTAGTAGTTAGATTGCCATGAGAATAAAAGTTAGTAAGAAATCATGTAGAAGATGAAGGAGATTACAATGGAAGAGAAAGGAGGCACATTTACATAGACTGCCACTATCTATTACATCAATCCCTCTCTATCTCTCTCTCTATGAATCACTCAGCCCTACTACAATGATCTAAAAAGAAATGAAAATACAAGAGAAATGAAGAGCACCTACCTACACTACTCCTAAAATCTGCACCTACTCCTAAAAACGAAGACTGCTTTCGTTTTGGCCGAATACAGGGATATATATAGGCACAGGAGGCTTCTGGAAGACGAGACGGGGCCACGCGTCGAAAATCGACGCGTGGCTCCACTCCTTTGCTGCGGAAACGCGGCTATTGCCGCGTTTTCGCGGCAATACCAGGGAGGTAGATCCCTGGTTTTCGTCAGTTGGTCCTCTGGCTTCGAGAATGATCAGGGTATATCCCGTTTCTGGTACTTTCACCCGAATATTCGTCTGACATGCGTAGGAGTCTAGGTTCAACGTATCTTCTAGATAATCCTTTGCTTGGCCTCCAAGTAATGCGGGATTAATTACCATAAATTGGGATTAATTAAGCTCTTATTACTCCTTTGCCCTTGAACTCTTGCTTTACCTGCAATAAAGACCAAAACACGGTTTAGACCGACAATTTATTCATAAATCGGTGGGAAATGCGATATAATAATGCATAATCGTAGACTAATCAGCACACTATGTTGGTTAAAGTTATGATATGCCGGTTGGTAATATCCGAAAAAGAGGTTGGTGTGTAATATGATTACCATTAAAATTGGAAAAATCCTTGTTATAAGCCATATCACACAATAAAACACAAATAAAGAAAAAACAAATAATTAACAAATAAAAAGAAAAAAAATCTAACCTAAGTTAGGGTAAACCTTAGACCTAGACGACTCCTAACTGGTTAGACTGTCCACTGGGGGTATATTGCCGAATTTGACCACAAGTTAATCGGTCAAGTAGGGGCAAGATTAGTGGGAGGTATCCGAGCGACGGGCCTAATTAAGCTAAACCATCGGCCTTCAGGGTTTCGCCCCTCAATCCCCAACCTTAGTCACCGATTTAGCAAGAGTCAAATTCAAATCAACTTCCCCTTAGGTCAGTCTCCTATTTGAGTCCGAGATGTCCCTAGGGCCAACGTCTACTCATTTTTAGTTAGGCTTAGGTTAGTGAGTGAGGAGATTATTTATGGGCTTAGGGAGGGTAATGACTTCTCCACCTTATCTTGTTTATAGGACAAGATCTTAAATCAATTTAGTGCAGTGTATAAGTATTTCATACAAGAATGAACCTTATATTAAATGCTATGCACACATACCTTGGCTCCAGCACTCTTCAACAGTAAATATAAAATGTAATGAAATAGACACGTGCCTAAATGCAAAGTCTAAATCATTTTTAGCATTTACAATCAACTTTTTACTGTTGTGTTAGAAATATATATATAGTGAGTCAAACAAGCAGATAAATGCTACAGATATTTAAACTATGCAATTTAGCCAACCTGTAGAAAATGCATGTTAATAGTTCACTCAGTTTGCCACAAGAATGTAGCAAATCTGAGGGCTTCTGGCCTTTACTTTCTTGAGCAGAGTCCATAGTCACTTATATATCCACTGCAACAAAAATTCCTTCTTGTTAAATCTGTACACCAAAAACAAATAAGAAAGTTAACCAAAAATGTAAATCTAAAAAGAGAATAACTTACCGCCCCTCCCCGCAACTGCGCCAAAATTTGATTGAGGTTGTATCTGCACAAGAATACAGAATTTTAGAACTTTAATATAGAGATGTGCAAGTGCTCAATTCTACCGCTATAGCAAGTGGCTATGCGGTTCGTGATCCACAAGGAGGGACTAGCGATGGAAGCTTTTCTAGCAAGTTCTCTTTTATGCTACCATTAATGGTTAAAGTTCTTCTTTAGTTTCTTAAAAAGAAAAGAAAAATAAATTACAATGAAGTTAGGCAGAAAGTGAGAGATTGGGAAGATGGAGAAACAAGAATTGGATATGTACAAAGAAATGGAAAAGGAGTGATAAAACAAGTGGTAAATTGTGGTGTTCTAAACTAAAGATAAAAAGAAAAGATTCTAAAAGTTACTTACCTGATTTGACCAAATGCTTACCTTGAATATTTTGCAATGAAGTTACCTTGAAGTGAGGCGATCAACGTATAGCCCATAAGAGTTGATTCTCGTTTCCTTCACATTATATCATCAAGACGTTGCAAGTATGAAGTGATACAGAATGAAACTCAAAATCCATCGTCATGAGCTATCGGTGGCACTCGCAAAGGCAAGGCTCTTTCAATGCTTTAAGACTCATTTGGATAGCAATTGGTATCAAAAGAAGAAAAGTAGAGAAGAAGAAGAAGAACAAAAATAAAGTACATACAAAAGGGAAACTACTGATTCGATTTTATAACAATAAGAGAAAAGAAGAAAATCTTACACCGGTGTCACTCTCAGCACAAGCTTCGTTCTCATTCTCCTATGAAACTCTGATCTCCTCTGATTTACATAAATTAATACTGAAAATTACATGAAAAGAAAAACAAAACCTACACTACAAAGAATGAAAAAGTGGACTAAATTCTATCTCTGCATGGTCCTCTTTTCTATGCCTTTGAGATTGTAGGTATTTATAGAAGAAATGCAGAGATTAGAGGAGTATGAAGATAGGAAAAGCTGGCTATTTCTGAATTTGAATCCTCCCCTTATCTCCAAACTTGATTTGATGTGAATATTCAGTTCTGATCTGCAGTTTATTGGCGTGTTAATTTCTGAATATCACTTATTAAATGATAGAATTAGAAATAATGATCAACATAAGAGTTGTAGTCCTGTAAGTCTACTTTCTGGATCATCTTGAATCATCAGATTTGAGATTCGGTAGCGAAAGTTATGATTTAAAAACTAAATTGTATCCAGTAAGAATCTGAGTCAAACTTTCTTCATCTCATCCGTTGATCTTCTCTCTATCCATTTATCTCTCTGTATTTGATAGTATCCTCAGTAGATTTTTAGCTAACTAAAATAGATTTATAGAAAACTGAATTTTTTCAGTTTTCATTTGGTGTTATCTTTCTGATTTGCTCTGATTTTCAGCTGAACATTTGCCCTAATTCTTGATTTGTTCTAACTAGATCTGAGATCATCCTCAGCTAACCAAATAGATCTAGTTAAATCTGATTTTAATTGGTATTTATTTAGTTTAATGCTCTTTCTCTTCATTATTATCTTCTGCAAAATAGATATTTAAGACAAGAAAATTAGCAGATTTACTACACGATAAATGTGCTAGTGTAATGAAAAGAATACAAAATATATGTACGATCACTCACCCTACTACGATATTTCCTTGTGGACCCATTCTTGGAGCGTCGTCAAAGAAGTGTTTCCACACCTGTCCTTCGAAAGATGTCTGGGTCAAGTAAACTTCAGTGACCTCGTCAGGGAGATCCTCATAAAGTTTGATCGCTCTTGAATCTGGATGCTCAGCCAGGAAATCTGTCACCGCCTGACCTTTCACGGCTTTTTGCGGCAGGAATTGCATCTCATATTGGGAGAGTAATATGGCCCATTTCGCTAATCGACCATTTAGTGATGACTGCTTTGTCATAAGCAACCTTAAAGGATTGACTTTTGATATGATATGTATAGTTTAGCCCACCAAGTAGTGTCGCATTTTCTGGACGGCGAACACCAACGCCAAACATTCCTTTTTGATCAGGTTGTACCGATGTTCAGCTCCGATCATAGTTCTACTCTGATAGTAGATTGCCTGATTGTGTCCCTGATCATCATTCTGGGCTAGCAAAGCTCCTAAGAAATGATCCATTGCTCGAACGTATATCAGGAAAGGTTTTTCTGACACAGGAGCTGTAAGGATAGGTGGTTGCGTGAGGTATCGTTTGATTTTCTCGAACACTTGTTGGCAAGCATCGTCCCAAATGAATGAAACACCCTTCTTCATTAATTTGGTGAAGGGTTGGCATCTTCCCGAGAGATTTGAGATAAACCTCTGGATGTATGCTAATCGCCCTTGTAATCCTCTAAGCTCCCTGAGATTCCTTGGAGGTTGCATCTCCTGGATAGTGCCGACTTTCTCTGGGTCGAGGTGGATTCCTTTGGATGTCACAACAAATCCTACGAATTTACCACTGGCTACCCCCAAGAAAGATTTAGTGGGATTCATCTTCAACTGATGCACCCACATGATATCGAATATTATCTTCAGATCTGCTATGTGATCGCCCTTGACACGGCTTTTTACTGTAAAGTCGTTGACGTAGCATTCCACTGTTTTGTGTATATGCTCATGGAAAATTGCATTCATAACTCTCTGGTATGTTGCCCCCGCGTTCTTTAATCCGAAGGGCATGACAGTATAGCAGTATACCCCTAATGGCGTCCTAAAAAATATATGCTTTTCATCATCAGGGTACATCTTGATTTGATTATATCCCGAGAATCCATCCATGAAGGACATCCATTCAAACCCACAGGTGTTGTCGATCATGACATCTGTGATTGGAAGGGGGAATTCATCTTTAGGACAGGCCTAATTTAGATCACAGAAATCAATGCAAACTCGGATCTCCCAGTTTTCTTGGTAACAGGGACGATGTTGGCTACCCAATCAGGGTGTTGTTCCTCCCTGATGAAGCCGGAGTCTATAAACTTCTTGACTTCCGACTGGATTGCTTCCATTATTTCTGGACGAAATCGTCGCTGCTGTTGTTTGACTGGTTTGCATTCGGATTGATGTTGAGGCGATGCATAGCCACCTGAGGGTCAAGCCCGAGCATATCCTCATAGTTCCGGGCAAAAACATCTATATACTCTCGCACAAGAGATATTAGATCTTCTTTCTCATAGGGTGATAAGCTTTCGCTTATAAAGATGGGCTTAGGATTAGCCTCATCTCCCAGATTGATCTGGGTGACCTTATCCTCCGTGGGTTGTTCACGCTATTCAAAGCGAATGTCCCAGAGAGTGTTTAGGTGTTTGATCCAAGGAGCTGTATCCGACTGGATCATTTGTTCATCTCCATGGCTTGTTGAAACTATATTTACCGAAAGTTCTCTGAAGATGTTGTCGACACTGATATCTGACTCCCACGCTGACGTGCCTGACGAGCAGTAGTGATATAATGACTCTTCAGACTCAGAGGTTGATGGGATCAGAGTTGACACATAACCCAACCCCCGGCAAGTTTGATGATAATAATCAGGGATCTTCCCTTTTGGAACAAAGGATCGAAACAGCGTTCTCCTTCCTTTGCCAAAGTTCAAGCCAAGACCATTTATTAGGTCGTACCCCATGTTCTCCATCATTCTGAGTACATTTGGCTCATAATGAAAGAATCGAGGAGATTCATCTTCGCTTTCAGAGTCTTCACGAGTCATTGATTTGGACTCGACTCTTCCAAAAAGGATTGGTGTTTGGCCTTTGTGTCTCGCTAGGACCATAAATAACGATCCTTGCGCATCTCTAACATCTTGATACGCCGTGAGGGATGACCTCACTGGTACATGTAATGATGTCAAAGCATCTATTGCAGACCAGGGGTCATCATCTATATCGGTACTAGTGTCTGACGGCATAGAATAAAAAGCAAACACAGAAAAGTAGGCCAAATCTAATTCTTCATTAATATACCACTCGCCTTCATCATTGGCGGGGTTATTGACATCGAGCTTATTAATACTTGTTACAAGTGGGTTCAATTCCCAAAAGCACTCTTCTTCCGCCTCTGGTTCAATGTTAGCTTCATTACCAGAGTCTGGTTCCTCTGACTGTGGATTCTCATTCATCTCTAAAGAATCCTGGTATAGGAGAGAGTCTGTGAAATAGTTCTCTACCCCCTTGAATGGATGCCTTTCAGTAATCAACGTTCGGACTTTCTCACCTCCGTCAATATACTTCATGACTTGATGGAGAGTGGAGGGAACGATGGAGTTACGATGAATTCACGGTCGTCCCAGCAGGAAATTATATGAAGTATCAGCATCATCTCAGGTCCCCAATCTGATATTTGAGTTTGATCTTCCCCATTGGGCGCATACCATTGGCGTTGAAACAATAAATGATAGTTTGGGTAACGCTCAATCCGTGAGTGGGGATCCCTAAGTGTTGCATGACCTGGCGAGGCATAATGCTCAACGCGGATCCTGAATCTACGTGAATGCGGCTCACTTCAGATGATCCAATATATCCTGTAAAGTACAGGGGCCTACCTTGTTTTTCCTTAACTTGCATGTCGTCTGGCGTGAAGGTGATGCAGGGGCATTTTGAGAGTCATGGAGACAGTCTTCTTTATTTTTCTCCTGTGGTCCAGCTGGGATCTAGATCATGAAGACCTCAGCATCGATTAGAACTTCTCTCAGAGATTCTCTTATTGAATTCGACGGTCTTAGGAGTTTGTACAGAGTGATCCTTGCCGGGATGTTGTCCAGTTGAGCCAAGACATCAAAGCGATAAGGTGTTAAAGTTCCTTCTGCTTTGTCCTTCGGGAGGGCCCTGGCGTACAGAAGCTCCTTCTACTTCTCCGTAGGTTGCTTCGAGATGGCTTGGTTGGCTCTAAAGTAGGTCTAGGAGGATTTGCCACCAACTCAGCGTATTTCTTTAAGTATGACTATCCCGAATGAGTTTCAGCCACGAGTGGCACATTCGATTCTGCGACAAGGACGATTGTCTCCTCCTCTGAGTTGGTTAGGGAGGGGACATCAGTTTCTGCTTCTCGGGAAGAGGTACGCACCACATTGTAGGGCAAAGCTTTTGCTTTGCCTTTGGACTTCCTGTTGGTAACAGTAGTCCATTGTTGGCCTTCCACAAGGTCGGGATGAACCCACATAATTTTTCCCTGAGGCATAGGAACAGGCACAAGACCTTTTTCTTGCTGGTGATATGGGTCTGTAATTATCATCCTTAGTTCCCCTTTCGGGATGGGAACTTCTTCGGCCGGAGTTAGAGGTTGGTTTCTGAACTGAAGAAATGACGTCATGTTAGCCGTCACTTTCTTCTACTCTGGACGGAGCTTGAGTACTTCCTTATCAATCAGAGCTTGAAGAATATCTTTAAAGATATAACAGCTCTTAGTGGGATGCTCCAGCATCCTATGATACAAGAAGTAGTTGAGATTGTCGGTCGTGCCGACCTCTTCGGGACGTCTAGCTTCTGGAAGCTTTAATCAGTTTCTCTTGTTGAGTAACTTGAACAACGAATCGTCATGCTCGTCCTTGAAGGAGTACTGCCTGTTCGCGTGCGGCTGACTTGAAAAACCACCCCCTCTGTTCGGCTGAGGTTTAATGGGAGATTTCGTCTCTATCGCCAATGTATCCTTCCTTTTTTATTGGAAAGATATTTTGGCGCGCGCCTTGACGATTTTTTGAGTCTGGGCTTGTTTTCTTCTGCCCTAACCCTGGCGATAATCTCTTCTTCCTGTTTGCCTTGTTGGACTAATTGTTTTCAGGTATGGCTTTCAGCAACTCCTATCTGGGTTAGGAGTGAGGTTTGCAAATTATGACGGCATGTTTCCACCAGGGTGGCATGGGTCATACCGCTAGGACATCGGAGCGCCATATTCTGAAATCTCTCCACAAATACTTTAACCGACTCTCCTTTTCGTTGCTTTGTTGCCAGGAGAGTTGGCATGGTAACCTCCGAGTTATCTTCGAAGAAGCGTGTAAGGAAAAGCTTCTCCAAATCACCCCAGTTCTTGATGGAGTCTTCCGGGAGTTTCATCAACCATTCAAAGGCGAGTCCTTTCAGTGTGCCGATGAACAAACGCGCCAAGATGGCATCATTTGCTACTACGTTCCCTGACTGAGACTTGAAGTAGTAGATATGTTGGTTCGGTGACTCTTTGATGTCAAAGGCCTGTAGGGTCGGAGTTTTGAACTTGGGAGGCTAGGGGACAAGATCCCATTATGCCGGGTATGGCCGGACCACTCCTGCTTCTTGGAGGCCTTTCCAATTGGTAAGGGTTTCCAGACGTTGCTCTAGTTTATTCATTCTTTTAGAATGAGTACCCCCATTCTCTGGATTGCCTCCCTCTTCAGATGAAGACTTAGAGGACTCAGAGTTGGACTATTTCTCCTCCTCTATGTGCATAGAAGATGAGTTTTCCCCTTCCTTCTGCTTGCCTTTAGACTTTTTAGAAAAAGTTTAGGTTTTCGACTTCTTCTTGTCCTCAAGCAATTGTGTAGGCATCTGCTTAAGGGTATCGATAGATTCTTGTTAGGCGCGAATCATATAGAATTGTTCCCTCTGGACCTGGGCTCGCTATTCTAAACGCTTGGTCATCTCCTCAGGAGTGTTTTCCATATATGTGAAGACTTCCTTCTCTATATAAGAGTTCGAAGCCTGTGATTCTGCGATAGCAAAGTGTGATTCACTTACTTCAATGCCCCGGGCTAGGGCACTGTAGTCAACTGGGGCTACTGCACCGGTCCGAGTGCGAGTATACCGGTACACTCTTTCTGGTTCTGTTTCAAACTCGTCAGAGCTGACTGCCAGTTGTTTTCTCCTACTTCTGCTTGGCGTAGTGCTTGGACCTGCAATGTTAGCAGTGACTTTGGGGTACTCCGTGACAGAGAAGGTTCCCCTTCTGTGGGAACGATGCCTTTTGGCTGATCGGGAGGTTGAGGTTAATCGTCTGAATACCGACTGCTTGCTCACATGTGAGCTGCAGTGACATTCAGAGAGCATTATTGTGATGAGCAGTTCACAGCAACAGGATAGAGTTGTTGGCCCAGAGGCCTTTCACTTTAGTTTTGATGATGATTAACTCATGTAGTTATAGTTTACTAATAATCTTGTGATATTTAGTTTCAAATATTTGAATAAGTTATTAGTAGGTGATTAGCTTCAAGAAAGGTGTTTTGAAACTTTCACATGGTGATTCAAGAGCTCGAGCGTCAAGTTCACATCTAGCACTCGGTTGGAGTCAAGCTCAGTGGATCATGTTTGGATCGAGTCGACTTGGAGAAGGAGTTCTATAAGAAGACCTCGGTTTATTTAGTATAAGATTGTTTAGATCTACTGTAAAGATTAGATAGTGTTGATATGCTCAAGTTCACAATACAGACACTAGTTTTCAGTTTAAAGTTTATTTGGTTTTTAGTTTTCGGTTTAACCGGTATTGGATTTCATGTCAAAAATATAGATATAATATTTTTCATGTATATTGGATACTATCCATATACAACATTCTTAAAAGTTATTTCAATATCATATTTTTGTATTTACATGAGTTTTGGAGAAAACGGTTTTCCATTTCAAAAATTCAAGTTTTGAAAAATATTGTTTTTGGATTAAGGCAAAATTTCAAGAACACAAAAATGGTTCAAATTGTTTAGAATATGTGTTGAATTTTACTCACACATATTTGTATTTTAAAGATCTAATAAGAACTGATTTTTGTGAAATTTATGTGATTTTATGGGATTTAATTGAAGATAAAAACCCAAGTTTTTAATCCCTATAGTGTTGGACTTGGCTGTCTGTCGGTCGACCGGACCGGTCGACCGAGGCAGAAGTCGGTCAACTGGTCCGGTCGACCGATGTGCACAGAACGTGCAAGCAGCCCAGGCTTAGAGGCCGGTCGACCGGGTCGGTCGACCGCTATAGAGCTTCTGCTCTCTGAAAATGGCCCCGGTCGACCGGCAGAGAGCTCTGCTCTCTGTTTCCAGTTTCTGGTCGACTGGCCGGTCGACCAGTGGCTCAACGGTCATAAATATGAACGTTGGCCGATCGACCGCCCGGTCGACCGGAAGGGCAGTTTTGCCCATTGCCAGACTGCCAACGGGTAGAATTTGTTAGGGCTATATATACCCCTCATTTGAGCTGGTTTTGAACAAGTTTTCCAGGAGCAAAAATTCTCATCTTCCTAAGTGTTTTAACTACAAGTTTTAAAAGAGTTTTTGGGTTTAAAAGATCAATCTTTATTTGTTTTAAAGTGTTGGAAATTTCAAAGAAAAATAGAGTCTTTTGGGAAGTGGTTTTTGATCTTGATTTCAATATCTATTTGGAGATTTTTTCAATTGTTTTTCTTTGTTCCAAACACTTTATTTTCTCACACTTGAGCTTATCATATCTATCCTATCTATAGGATCTTGTTTTAGTGAGAAAATTTGGTTTGTGGTTGTTAATACCACCAAGTGTTGTAAACCTTCCATTCTTTGTGATATCCCTCTAGTGAGAGGTGATTGTGTTGATATCCCTCTAGTGAGAGGTGATTGTGGAAGTTGTGTTGGTATCTCTCTTAGTGAAGAGGTGATTGTGGTTGTTTGGCTTTGTGCATATCCCTCAATTGTGAGGTTGATCTTGTGTTGGCTTTGTGCCTAGCCTCTAGTGAGAGGTTGTTTTGGTTGAGATAGGAGTTGTGTACTCTCAAATTGCATTTACCCAAATCCTCAGTAGAGGTTCCCTGTGTGGGAAGTTCTGTGTGAACGCTATAGTGGAAATCCTTCTGTGTAAAGGCGGGGACGTAGAGCTGGGTGCTCGAACCTCGAAACATATCTTTGTGTTTGCGTTTAATCCATTATTTCATTACTCTCTCTCTTATATTGTACATTGTATCATATTGTTCATTTCATATATATGCGTGGGCTTGATTGTGTGCCATACTTGTGTTGAACCAAGAGAGCTTTACATATTACCTTAACTCTTATTTAGAGGAATTTAGAGGAGATAGTCCAGAGCCCTTTACCGGAAATTCGGCTACACTCTTTGGTTACACTAAGTGTATTGCAAATTATTTTTAATTCCACATTATTTGTCATTAGATTAGCCATACACCTATTCACCCCCCTCTAGGTATACTTTCAATTGGTATCAGAGCCTATGCTCCTGATATTAGGTTTAACCACCTAGGAGTGAGATCTTGGTTTGCTAATCTAGATTTGTATTTGCACACTTATTTGTTTTTACACACTCATGGACTTCATGACCCCTCCTATGTATGACACTTCTAACATTGTTGTTTGGAAGGCTAGGATGTTCATGCACCTAAAAACTCTAGGTTTGCATGTTTTCCTTACCGCTACTAAGAAATCCTATCTTAGTAATAGCAAGCATATAGAGGCCAATGCACAAGCCCTAATGGCACTTAGAAGCACACTTAACAAAGAATATTTGTGTATGGTTTCTCATTGTGATTCCGCTTTTACAGTGTGGAACACTTTGACCTCCTCCAAGCTTCAAACGCCAAACATTATGGAGAAGGAATCTAGTAGAGACGAACCCGACCAACATTGCTACATATTCCAAGGGAATGACTCCCTTGAGGTAAACTCGGACACCCATCTAGATGATTGTGCTAGTTCTTCTAGTGATGATTATGTTGATCCTAATGCATTGAATGAAGAACTATCTATTGTGTGTGAAAACCTCTTGCAAAAATACCAACTCTTGGAAGAAAAAAAACTTTTAAAATAAAAGAAGAAAATAAGGACTTGTTTTCTAAACTTAACATGGCTTTGCAAGAAAGGGATGAGATTTAAAATGAAAGGGACTCATTGAAATCTCAACTTGATCTTGCCCTAAATGAAAACAAGATTTTGAAAAATAAAAATGATTGTGATGAAGTTTTGAAGAAAAATGAAATTCTATCTTCAAAACTTGTTTTTGTTTTAAAAGAAAATGATTCTTTGAAAAATAAAATTATTTCTATTTCAAAGGATTTGGATTTAATTTCTAATCAAAATATTTCTTTGAAAAATGATTTAAATACTCATGTTTGTCATGCTAGTGTAGCCTCACCATCTAGTGTTACTATAGCATGCTCCACATCTTCTTCTAACATTGAAAATGATATAAATATATTGAAGAAGAATGTTGATTATTTGGGCTCCACTTTGAGCCATTGTGCCATGAACCACACACGTTTGGAATCCATGTTTCGCAAGAAACAAATTCCACCTATGCATGCACACAAACCGCGGTATACACATGCTCCTCATGTTCACACTCATAACATTGTGTATGCTCATGTGTACACTTGTACACATTGTGGACGTAAGGGCCACCTTGTAAAATTTTGCTTTGATAGAATTCATGATTTGAATTTTGCAAATAAATTTGTTTGGGTTAGGAAAGGAGCTAACCCCCATGGACCCAAAAGAGTATGGGTACCAAAAGCCATTCCTATTTTTGATGTAGGTGTGGGCTCTCATATGACGTGAAATGCATTGGTGCCTTGAGGTGGATGCGTTCCGAGCTTAAAGGTGACAATTTTGGATGCATCACTTTCAAGGGGAGTTTGGAGGGAGGACCACCTTAGTTTGGAGCCTAGAGATTTGCCTCATGGTTTTGGTAACGATCTCTTACTCCCATTCAGTTTACATGCTTTCATATCATTGATTTTTAGCATGTATTGGTTTTCATGTTTTCATGATAATTATGTTAAATGCCATGATAATTAGGCTTGTGATATACATGATTAGTATTTGAGATACACCCATGTTTATATAGACTTATATTTTTGTGTTCTCACTTTAATTTAACTATTGTGTATATCATAGATCTAAAACATGTGCATTTACTTAATGATCATCTTGGTTTATGTTTTGTTTTATGCTTCATGTTTTGATTACATGTTTAGATGTAGATTTCATTAAAACTTATGTATATACTTGTACAACTAGTGAGCCACAAATAGATTATTATATGTTTGTTCTTGATTGCTCATTTGTACTCATTAGATGTACTAGTATAGCCTAGTTTTGATGATTCATGCATTTTGACTTGTATTTCCTACTTTTGGACATGTTTTTCATGATGGTATGTTTTAACTTCATGTATATGTTAATTTTGTCAAAACTATTAGATATACATGTATACCCTTGAGTCATTTGCCTTTCATGCAAAATCTCTTTATAGACTCAATTGTGTTTGGATATGTATGTATACCTTTAGTTTTGACAAAACATACATATGCCTTAGAGTTAGTATTGTTTTGATGAAAATTAAATTTTCATATTTTTTTAAAGAAATTTCACATTGAGCTTAAATGTCTCATTCCATGATTTTGTTGATTACATGACTTTGTATACTCACATTATTTGATGTTTACTCATGATTTGTTTGCATGATATTATATGAGTTTTATCGCTATTTGAGTATTGATGATTGTGTGACTTACATGTTTTTCATAGAATATATTATTGTTTTATTCCTTGCTTGAAGGATTTCGTACTAGTTTTCAAAATTATCATAAAACTAGTTGTGTTATTCTTCATTTGGTAGAGTTTTCAATTATGCTAAATTATTTTCAAACTTATTTTTGAAAACCCCTTCCACATAAGGGCGGTTGGATGGGCGACCATGCCTTGTATGCTCTTAATTGAAAATCTTTATAAACATGTGCATAAATGGGTGGTAGGTATGAGTTATACGCTTGATCCTCATTGTGTTTTTAATTGGTATCACAATTGATATCTATTTTGTATACTCATATTTGTTTCTATATGTGTGTGCTTCAACTTCAAATAGTATCAATTTCGATTGGTATTTATTTTTCATACATATATATATGTTTTGATTGTGCTTACTATATCTTTATATCTTAGAGCACAAATTTAATTATGTTTAGCTTGATTTAGTCCTCAATGACAATTATTTTTCAATTGGTATCTTATACAAGCTTATGCATCGTTTTCATTAGTATTTCATAAAGGGTGAGAAAATTCATGTTTTACCTTTCAATCGGTTTTGTTTACAATTGGTATCTTACTCCCACTCTTTATGTTGAAAAATTATATTTGTTAATTAATATCTTTATTTTCAATTGGTTTCCTATGCTCCTAATGAAGATTATTTTCAATTGGTATATGTTTCATTTTCAAATATTGGTATCAAGAATCTTAAGTTGATATTATTCTCTTTAATACCCCGCTCCCGGAATACGTACTTAGTTGCGTATTCAGATTTTTCGATCATATTTTTTGATTTACTTCCTGTATTTATTTTGTATTATGAATTATTTATATGATCGTTTTGCTTTGGATCCGGATTCATTAACTCGGAGTCAGCCCTAGTCTGAACCACGGACCCGATCTTATGGTATTGCTCGATTTAGTCTTTCTGCTATTTAGATTTGATCGATTTCAGTTTCAAACATTATTTTCCAATATTTAGATTTTTTATGATTTTCTGAAATTTTTCTGAATTAAATTGAAAATCTTCAAAACCGGTGTCGACCAGTGCTGCTGACGATTCCCGGATTTTTAATTTACAAACGAAATAAAATTACTAGAAATGATTTTTTACATTATTTCTTAAAATCACATTTTCTATCTAAATACTTTTTCTAAGAATTTTCTAAATTTATCGAAATTCCCCGGAATTGGTGTCGGCCGGTGTCGCTGGTTGATTCCATGATTTTTAGTTTACAATTGGAATTGAATTTCTGAATTCCGCTTTCACATTTAATTTTAGAATCATAATTTCTTCTTTAATACATTTTCTAGGATTTTTAGAATTTATCAAAATCCGGCTGACCCGGTATAGACCGGTATTGACGGTTGACTTCTGGATTTTTAATTTGAAAATGAGATTTTATTTCTGAAAACCGATTTTGTATTATTTCTCAGGATGATATTTTCTACCTCTGGGTATTTTTGGGGATTTTATAATATATATTTTTTTTAATCTTCTCTTTTTTCTTCCTTTCTTTCTTTCTTTTTCTTTATTTCCCTTCCACCGACTTCACCAACGCCACCTCACCCCTCATTTAATCCCTCTCCCATCCATCTCTCTCTTTCCCATCAATCTCTCTTTCTCTTTTTCCTTTTCTTTTTCTTTTCTTTTTCTTTCTCCATCTCCTTTCTCTTCTTCTTCTTCTTCTCCTCATCCTCCATTGGTGGCCGACACCCAACCGCACCCCCACCACCTCCGGCCACGACGCCGGCGAGGAGACCCCCAACTCCGGCGGCCAAGCCCCCTCTCCTCCATCTCCAATAACACACCATCTCCTTCCTCCTCAAAACCACCACCATCTCCACCTTCTTCTTATCTTTCTTCTTCTTCTTCAAATTAGCCACCACCACCACCATCTTCTCCACCCAAACATCACCTACAACACCATACTCCTCCTCTTCCTCCTATCTCCTTCAATTCCTCCACCACCACCTCATATCACCACCAAAATCACCATCTCCACCACCACCACAACTCTTCTCCATCACCAACCCAAACCCCTCTCCTATTTTTCCCCCTCTTCTTTGGGGTGGCCGGCGCCACCCCGGGCCAGGGCGCCGCCGGCAGCCGTGGGCGGCCAGGGGGCCCACCTGGCCCCCTGTGCGTGAGCTGAGGGGGGCCAACAGCCCCCTCTTTCTTTTTCTCCCCCCCTCTCTCACTTCTCTCTCTCCCCTTGTCTCTCTCTCTCTCCCCCCCTCTTGTTGAGCACCGCCGACCAGGTCCTGGCCGGCAAAGGGCCGGCCAGGTCCCCAGGGCCCACGGGAGCCGTGGGCCCTCTTTGCGCAGGGGCTGCGTGAGCAGCCCCAGCTCTCTCTCTTCTCTTTCTCTCTCCATCTCTCTCTCCTCTCTCTCTCTCTCTCTCATCATTTCTCTCTCTAACTCTTTCTCTCTCTAACTCTTTATCTCTTCTCTCTCTCTTCACTTTCTCTCTCTAAATATGTATATATATATATTTTTTTATTATTTTTATGGCGCGTGCGCGAGTTCCCAGAATTTCTGAGTTTTCGGCCTTTCTGGAGATTTAGGCGAGTGTCCTCGCCTCCATTTGGTTTTCCCCGCTTCGTCGGGTCGACATGTTATTTATTATAAATTTATATGTATTTTGCTTTGGGCTGTGTCCCTATATTGGTATGTGGCCGAGTGCCAATGACTGGACATGTATTACTCTGTACCGAATGCTTGTATTAGGGTAGTTTACTTCTTGCATATATATGTCATGCCTGTGATATGATATTCTTACTGCTTATACCATGCATTGCCGACTCTTCGTGGTCGTTTGTCTTTGGGTTTCATACTTGGCCTCCGGGCCCTTCAGCTTTCGGGCTCTATACTCAGCCTTCAGGCTTCACTGCTCTACGGTAGATTAGATATCTTCTCGATATAACACGTTTACGTGATACCAACATCATAGGTATTCTTGTACCAACTCTGAGTTTCTGTCCACTCCCATCTGGCTATCCAATTGGTTGTATGTCTGTACCTTTAAGGGTTTCGTGGTAGCTATCGAGAGTGCGCTTAGACCCGAGCGTACTTTAGCCTCCGGGCTCTCGCCCACTTCCTCAAAAGAGGAGTGCGCTTAGACCATCAGGTCTCTCAGCTCCGCCTGGTAGGCATGCTTAGCGCTCAGCGCTTTATCACTAGATTCGTCTAAGCGATATGCTGCCGGATTTTCTACTCGCACTTTAAGCCGAGTCGTCCCGGTAACCTCGCCAGGCGCTCCAGTGTTAAACACTGTTTGCTGTCCATACCTCCAGCTTGTTCAGCTTCGCTTGATTGTGCTCAACTATTACTCTATTACTTGCCATATACATACTTATTATGTTAACACTTGACATACTATTTCTTGACACATGTCAGCTACATGCTCATGCCTAATACCTGTCTGTATCACTTAACAATTGATGTGTCCTGACATCTAACATGCTACTACTTAGCACTTGCTCCCTGTTATGACATGACTTATCATCTACCATCTATCATATTAATACTTGACCGTGATTATCACATTTACGGGAATCCTGCCCTATTATCCTGTATTATATACAGTGACCTGTTATCCTGTATTTTTATACAGTGACATATACTCCTGTTAAACATGTACTCACGTACACCTGAATTCCAGATCAAGTCATGCTCCTGCTATTCCCGTAAATTGATAATTACATAACAAATTCTAAATATACAACTTGCACCCGGTTCGGGGGAAACTGATGGGTCCTGAATAATCATGTTTATGGTTGTCTTATCGAGTCACGCGTGGCCATATACTTGAGGGATCACCTGGCGGCCACCTGGGATTCCGTGGGGTATGCTGGCACCCCTACTCCTGATTATTCCTGCCGAGTATGCACACGCCCTAGGCCTATTTCTATGGGATCTGCGATACTCTATTCCTGTTCGGGTGTAAATAAGTCCCGGTACCTAGCGGTACGCTCCGGCTCAGTACCGGATACTCCTGGACCGTTGTCCCGGGCATGTACGGGGCCCATCCGAAACATGGTTCGTCGAACTTCATCAGTTTCCAATAACTCGCTCTATAAGTTGTAAGTGAAAGTATGTGGAATGGGACGCATACTGAAGCCTACAACTTAGATGGCCCAATTATAATAAGATGTTAATATACAATTTGTTGTGCTGTTTTGTAACTCGGGTTGTATGCGCTTGGATTACGGTAACATGGGTAAAGGTATATAGATGAGGGTTTCCTTGTTTGGATTATTCCTTCGAGGTACTAATCTCATGGAGCCGTGACCAAACCTGTACAATCAGATTTGCTCGTAATCGGTTTTTATTCGGTTTTATCGGTTTTATGTTAGCTTAGGAGATAACTAGTGTTGCCCTATCTACTTTACTTCTCGTCTTGTTACCTTCATCTTATCATACCATGAGTATTTCCTGCTTGATATCACTTGTTATATATCTACTTGTTTCTGCATGCTTATGCTCACAACACGGTTTTCAATGCATGATTATGATTCAGTTTTATCGATACAGTGTACTTATCTTGGCACACCATCTGGCATTCGCATCACCACTCGTTAGGGGAGTTCTGACTCCTCTGGATCCTCATGTCTAGGTCCTGAAGCTTGGAGCTAAGGGATTCTCTTGGTTGCTAACCTAAGAGGTGCAGCGGTAGCTTGGATCTCCAGCAAACCATCTGAAGCTCTATCCTTCCAGGCCCCCTGTGCGCCTCTCGAGTTTTCCTTTTGTAAACTCGTGAGTGCCTTTTGTACTATTCATACTTGTACATCTCTTTGTATTCTCGCATTTGCGCCTATTGGTGATGTAATATTCTTGTAATATTTGTCACATCTAGTGATAACTTTGTAATTGTACCCATATGTTGAAATGTATAATGCACCACGTGCTTCCGTACTCTGATTCTTTCTTGTACTGATGCTTAGCGTATATACGCGAGGGTATTTCTGACCTGTGTATATACGTCGCAGTAACGTCTCCGTACCTGCCGGATCGGGGCGTTACAGGATGGTATCAGAGCCTAGGCTCTCGCATCCTCAGTACGTCCAGACGGCAAATTAATGGTAAAGAAATTTGCAACTGAAATGCTTGAGTCCTGGTTATACAGTCCAACTACAAGTAGAGAGTTATCTATTCTTTCTTGATCATCTTTCCTTTGATTCCTAATCCCTTCCATATATCCACTGTTTTGGTTTTTCGAAGCCTTTATACCAACTTAAGATATGGATATACTAGAGAGGTAGTGGCTGGTTCTGAGTGAAGCTATTATGTGATCTCTTCGACCAACTCTATGAAGTTCGGGTATTCTCAGAATGGATCTGCTATCGGGTTATCTTTCAGAAGTCAGTAATCAGGATTCAGATATTCTCTATTCTTGGCTATATCTTTTAGAGTGATCGACGCCCGTATTCGAAATTCTAACTATCGATCTTCTTTATTTATTCTCAGTATTATCAGAGTTTTCTTTATCTTCGATATTCTGGCTTATTCTCATAGAGCTATCAAGTATGCAGTACAGCTGGAATTCTATTGCGAAGCTGTGTTATCAGGTTAATATTATTCGACATCGTTCAAAGATCTATACAGCAGGAAGTGCAGAAAATGTCTATATTCCGATTATTGTTCAGTCGACTTGAGAGCCCTACCTGTAGTAATTCATATCTTAATTGGTATAATTCCTGTCTATGTCCTCTTTGTGTTCATTTTACCCCTTATCGAAATTGTGAGGACGCAATTTTTGTAAGGTGGATGGAATGTAACACCCCGCTCCCAGAAAACATACTTAGTTGCGTATTCAGATTTTTCGATCATATTTTTCGATTTACTTCCTGTATTTATTTTGTATTATGAATTATTTATATGATCGTCTTGCTTTGGATCCGGATTCATGAACTCGGAGTCAGCCCTAGTCTGAACCAGGGACCCGATCTTATGGTATTGCTCGATTTAGTCTTTTTGCTATTCAGATTTGACCGATTTTAGTTTCAAATATTGTTTTCCAATATTTTAGATTTTCTATGATTTTCTGAAATTTTTTTGAATTAAATTGAAAATCTTCAAAACCGGTGTCGACTAGTGCCGCTGACGATTCCCAGATTTTTAATTTACAAACGAAGTAGAATTACTAGAAATGAATTTTTACATTATTTCTTAAATCATATTTTCTATCTAAATACTTTTTCTAAGAATTTTCTGAATTTATCGAAATTCCCCGGAATTGGTGTCGGCCAGTATCGCTGGTTGATTCCATGATTTTTAGTTGTACTATTGGAATTGAATTTTTGAATTCCGCTTTCACATTTCTTCTTAGAATCATAATTTCTTCTTTAATACATTTTCTAGAAATTTTCAGAATTTATCAAAATCTGGCCGACCTGGTATAGACCGGTATCGACGGTTGACTTCTGGATTTTTTAATTTGAAAACGGGATTTTATTTCTTAAAACCGATTTCGTATTATTTCTCAGGATGATATTTTCTACCTCTGGGTATTTTTGGGGATTTTTCTGGAACAGTCGATATTTCCCGACCTTATTATAATATTATTATTTTTGAATCTTCTCTTTTTCTTCCTTTCTTTCTTTCTTTTTCTTTCTTTCCCTTCCAGCGACTTCACCAACGCCACCTCACCCCCTCATTTAATCGCTCTCCCATCCATCTCTCTCTTTCCCATCAATCTCTCTTTCTCTTTTCCTTTTCTTTTTTCTTCTTTTTCTTTCTCCTTCTCCTTTCTCTTCTTCTTCTCCTCCTCCTCCTTGGTGGCCGACGCCCAACCGCACCCCCACCACCTCCGGCCACGACGCGGCGAGGAGACCCCCAACTATGGCGGCCAAGTCCCCTCTCTTCCATCTCCAACAACACACCATCTCCTTCCTCCTCAATACCACCACCGTCTCTACCTTCTTCTTATCTTTCTTCTTCTTCTCCATTAGCCACCACCACCATCTTCTCCACCCAAACACGACCTACAACACCATACTCCTCCTCCTCCTATCTCCTTCAATTCCTCCACCACCACCTCAAATCACCACCAAAATCACAATCTCCACCACCACCACAACTCTTCTCCATCACCAACCCAAACCCCTCTCCTATTTTTCCCCCTCTTCTTTGGGGTGGCCGGCGCCACCCCGGGCCAGGGCGCCGCCGGCGACCGTGGGGGCCAGGGGGCCCACCTAGCCCCCTGTGCGTGAGCTGAGGGGGGCCAACAGCCCCCCTCTTTCTTTTCTCCCCCCTCTCTCACTTCTCTCTCTCCCTTGTCTCTCTCTCCCCTTCTTGTTAGCACCGCCGGCGGCCAAGATCACGCCGGCCAGGTCCCTGGCCGGCAGAAGGGCCGGCCAGGTCCCCCAGGGCCCACGGGAGCCGTGGGCCCTCCTTGCGCAGGGGCTGCGTGAGCAACCCCAGCTCTCTCTCTCTCCTCTCTCTCTCCATCTCTCTCCTCTCTCTTTCTCTCTCTCATCATTTTCTCTCTCTAGCTCTTTCTCTCTTCTCTCTCCTTTTCACTTTCTCTCTCTAAATATGTATATATTATATTTTTTATTATATTTTATGGCGTGTGCGCGAGTTCCAGAATTTCTGAGTTTTCGGCCTTTCTCTAGAGATTTAGGCGAGTGTCCTCGCCTCCATTTGGTTTTCCCGCTTCGTCGGGTCGACATGTTATTTATTATA